>SDVV010027994.1:0-12023 GCA_016164225.1 Gammarus roeselii | reverse complement strand
TTTAACTCGTTCACAGACGATCCATGGTTGTCCAAATTGGTGGGTTTTAACTAGTTCACAGACGAATCATGGTTGTCCAAGTTGGTGGGTTTTAACTCGTTCACAGACGATCCATGGTTGTCCAAATTGGTGGGTTTTAACTCGTTCACAATTGATCCATGGTTGTCCGAATTGATGGGTTTTAACTCATTCACAGACGATCCATTATTGTCCCAATTGGTGGGTTTTGACTCGTTCACAGACGATCCATGGTTGTCCAAATTGGTGGGTTTCAACTCGTTCACAGACGATCCATGGTTGTCCAAATTTCGACAAGTGCCTTTCAGTCGAGCGTTATGTCCATGACATGCTTAAAATGACCTTAAAATGAACATATTAGCCTTGCTTACCTTGAATCAGAGTTGCAACTATCGGGTTAGCAATCGTAGTTCACCTCAAGTCACAGTTACATCAATAATAATTTTTGATTGGGTTTAGTACAAAATAATTCACACATTATTACCATATTGCATAGAATAATTGATTCATGTGATTTAGCGAAGGTGAAGAGGGACCTGAAAACAATACAAGATATCAATTACTGTTGCAGTGGGTCAAATCGAACTGAATGTTAATCTCAGATTTAGTATTTATAATAACACCAAGCTTAAGAGAACATATGAAGGACATTAACGGATTTTATCAATAGCTCTACTTTAAAATCAGGCACCGGTTGGAAGTGTTAAACACACCACACAGTCTATTGCCTTCAACGCTAGTCGGACGCTGCTTATCGAGCTGCTGATTCGGCTGCCAGTCAACACTCCGAACAAGTGGCCTCTGCTAACCGAGCTGCTGATTCGGCTGCCAGTCAACACTCCAAACAAGTGGCCTCTGCTAACCGAGCTGCTGATTCGGCTGCCAGTCAACAGTCCATACACGTGGCCTGTAACTGTTGAGTGCTTCACCATGCAAGCGCCGTGTTCCGCCAGTGCGACGAGGCGGTGCTTGGTCGTCACGGCTCTGCTCCTACACCAAGCTCTCTCCTACCAGCTCGAGGTGAGCAAGTAGGAAGCAAGGTGTTCTTTGGCAAGGTCTTGCTGGTCATCAGTGGTTTCCATGGATGTTTTGGATTAGACAATTGAAAAATACCTAACTAGATGCTGTATTTATTTCAACACACCTGTCTAGATACAGCTTTTGTCCCCTCACTCATATCTAGATCCGGTATTGGTTCCAACACTCCTATATAGAAACTATTGATACTGTATATTTTCAAACACACCCATCTAGATACTGTATTTTTCCCAACACTCCTATCTAGATACAGTTTTTGTTCCAACACTATCTAGATACAGTTTTGTTTGAACACTCCTTTCTAGATACTGTATTTGTTCCAACACTCCTATTTTGATGCAGTTTTTGTTCCAACACTCCTATTTAGATACTGTATTTTTCCCAACACTCTTATCTAGATACTGTATTTTTCCCAACACTCCTATCAAGATCTGTATTTGCTCCAACACTCCTATCTAGATACTGTATTGGTTCCAACACTCATGGGCATTAGAGTTCGTTACTTTGCTATACCCACTGTGAACATTTCTAAGTTTCAGTGGCACTGTTGGGCAAGTCGGTGATGGGCTGGCCATCCTGGAGTATATTGTCTACGTTGCAGTCCACCCCAATTGAATAAACAACGAGAGGCGGGTCCGGACTGGGTTGAAAACATACCATCATGTGACTGTTCTTTTGATAAGCCAAATACAGTGGATTGTTTTCTTGAGATGTTGCTGCCTAATTTGAGGCTGTATAGCGTGAGGCGTCCGTGTGGGTCTGATCAGTGGACGTGCAGGGTTTTATCAACAGATAAAATAAATACATTTGTATATTTTAATTTATTTTAACCTTTGCAGACTTATTTAACGCAGCGTAAAGTGATTCATTTTGCTGAGCTTATTCAACACAGAGTAAAGTGATGCATTTTGCTGAACTTATTCAACACCGAGTAAAGTGATGCATTTTGCTGAACTTATTCAACACCGAGTAAAGTAATGCATTTTGCTGAACTTATTCAACACCGAGTAAAGTGATGCATTTTGCTGAACTTATTCAACACCGAGTAAAGTGATGCATTTTGCTGAACTTATTCAACACAGAGTAAAATGATGCATTTTGCTGAACTATTCGTAATAATTTTCAATTAACTGGAAATGAAAATAATCGCATTGCACAATTTGGTGGAACAGAACCATCTCCTGAAAGCAATTGCTACTCAGTCATATAAAAAAAAACAGATTTAGTGCTGCCATAGGAAAACAATTTGCCATCAATGCTTCTGAAGGATCAAAAATTTTTTTGACAGGTCACCCTGCATGGCGCAGCTGTTAAACTCGTTCACAGGTCACTTCTTCTACATTTTGAAGAATCACACGCAGAGCTCCGCAGTGGCCATTGTTAATTTTTTTTTCCTAAAATTGAGGTTTGAACTGATTTATTTGAGCTCTATTTTCACACTGCGAATGTGGCAGTGACACTTTAAAATTCTAAGCTTTGCCAATAAACATATCTCTGTTTTTTTATGGAACAATTCAAAATAGAGCTTTATGAGCAATGCCCTATGTCGTTTTTCAACGAGACTCGTTTTCCTTTGTCCAACACTGGGCTCGGAAACTTTCAGCTCACGGCTTTCACAGCTTATAGAAGGGTGATACTTTTAAGGATAAAGTAAAACCCAATATATCTTGTGTTACGACTTTACTGTTCAAAGTGGCGAGGCTCAGCCTATGCGATGTCGAAGTCGTCAATTTCTAAAATTGTTTTATAACTCTCTTCCTTCCACGCTCATAAAAGCTATTGACTGTGCTCGCATCCGTCCGTATGAGTCATCTTTATGCCAACATTCAAAACGGGACAGCGTCGTTAATAATTAATGGATTTCGACAAATAGCTGCTCAAGATTAAAAACACCATACGCAGAGCTCGACATATTGCTAAATATGCTGGTCAAATTACGCGTTCTAAACTTGCTGTTGTTTTAACCATGCAGCACTTCCTCTTTTCCGATTAATGAGAAAGGTATTTTAAAATCGTTAGGCTTCACTAATAAAGGACGGGTTTTTGAATTTTATATACTTAATGGAACAACAAAATACACGAGTTCACGTATATGGGGACGAATTTATTATCGCTTTTTCCCAAATCTCGCTCAAGACATAATTTGTTCCCGATTTTTTTTCCAAATCGAGCATTGAACTTACACATTGTCTGCTTTTGTTCTGTTTGTATTAATTACTGAGTGTGGTATTTATAAATAATGAGTTTTCAAAAACAGTGCGTGGATTCCGATACTTTACAGCCCAAATTGAAGAGAGCAAAAAAATATGTACATTCGCTTGTTCCAAAATTATTTTTTCGATATTTATTGTTCAAAATAGAGCTACACTTTGCAGCTCACGTTTTTTGCGGCCTGTGCATAATATCTAGCCATTTTCATCCATTTTCATATGCAAATTACATCGTTTGTTTTGTTTGTTGTACATTTTTTCATATGATTCTTGTTTTTACATGTTATTCACACCCATCAAAACTTATCCTAACCTAACTTAAAGTATGGTTTTCAGTCATTGTTATATACATGCGAAGCAATCCAAACGACTCTAAATATCACTTTAACATATATGTTATTTATTTCGTTGTCACTCTCAACCCCTATTTGTTAGCAGCGAGGACTCATTTTCAAACTTAGATGGTTTGAATGTTATAGGTATTTCATATTATTTTTGATTTGACACAATTCTACATCACTTTAACATGGTATTCACACCCATCATAACCTAACCTAACCTTATGTATGGTATTCAGTCATTGTTATGTACATATGAACCCCTTCAAACAACTCTACATATCACTTTAACATGCGTGTTATTTATTTCGTTGTCACTCTCGACCCGTATTAGTTAGCAGAGAGACCCCATTTTCAAACTTGGATGAATTGAATGCTACAAGTATTTCGAAACTGTATCCAGTTTCATACAAACGGACACATGGTCTCACACAATGTTTTTCTTATTATACTTCAATATCTTCACTTGGCTCTACAACCTGTGACGACTTGCATCTCTGATTTGCCGGTTATTTCCTATAATTTTCATATTCTTGACGATGACCTCGTTTCAAGATCTGATCGGACTCTGATTTATAGCCTACCAATCTGTAAAACATTCAGATCATTTACCTCGCGAAAGTTTTATGGCACAATTTCACGCCTTGAAACATAATCTTCTACTGATTTCGACAATTCGATGTTACCTCCGACTCACACGATGTATGCAATTCTCTGCTTAACCTTTGAGTATAGGATAATATAATCATTTTATTGAGGATTTACATAGTTTTAATACTATTTATTGACATTATATACAGACCTTACTGGCATCATCATAACATCTAGCTCGTTTTTTGATTTGAAACAGCATGGTTTGTACATCCAACCATACCCATCATCACTATATTTCAGTTTCCTCTCAAAATCTTTCATATACTCTATCATAGCTTTGATGCGATTACCAAAGGCTATTCCGTTCCCGTGAGTCCACAAATGTATTGCTTCTGCTTCTTGAACCTTAACCATTCGAAACTTCTCAAATTTAAAGTCAATCTGAACTTCATCATTGAGAAAAATATTGCATACGATCTAGATTTTCTTTTGTTCTTAGGTATAATTTGCTTTCCACTACTTCAGCTTTATAACAGTCATGATGATTTTCCACTTAGATCATATCAATTTCGAGATTTGCTCTCTTAATTCCCCCAATCTTTTTCACATGCGACTGTAACGCGTCGACATCAGTTACCCTAAGCCGTCTTCCTTTTTTCCTGCATCCATATATGAATGATATCTCCCACTCTTTTGATTCTTGTTTTACCCATTCTGAGATAACTGATATTCTCAATACTAGTCTATATTGGTTCGATCCGACTCATATCATCTTCGAAGATTACTTCTTCCAACACTTGTAAATAAATTTTGAGTTATGAATATTCATTTTTGTTCAGTCTATGACGAAACGTGTGTCTCCGCTTGATCTCAACGTAGCACTGACTCCATTCTCGGTATGCAGCTAGCTATTATAAGTTGATTGATTACATGTTGATATTTCGCCAAACATTAGGCCCAACATTGCTCGCCTAGGTCATCAACTGTGTATGTATGTATGTGTATAGGGCTGTGTACGTATGTGAATGTGTATGTTCAAGCGTATGTACGTGTTCCATAAGTTGAAAAAATTTAAAATTCAAAATGTCAATAAAATTTCCAATTTTCGAGGGATGACAGAGCCAAATGAGTCTTTTAAAGTGATAACTTGACTACTCGAGTAAAGTGTTATCCCTCGAATACATGATATTTTATGGAAATTTTGCTTTTTAAATTTTTTGTTGTATAAATAATAGTCGAGTTGGTTAGGATGACTAGATCTTTGAACCTAATATTGTATGAAATTGTTCCGCATCAAAAAATTGTAACAAATTGAAGTGCAATCGTTCTCTTGGATCCTACCTGCTGAGTCTCATCTAAACATGTAACAGTGGTATCGATAAAAATTCTGAAATCTAAACATATGCAAAAGGATATTTGCTGGATCAAAATAGAATAATGTATTCAAACTGCTTTTGATATGATAAATATACAGCCCGAGTGGAGAGTTTTAAGCATATCAATATCATACGTAATCATCAAACTTTAATAAAAAATACATGACTATTGGTTAGAATAGGTTAGGTTGCCTAGGTATTAATGTATTTGGCAGTGTATGGTAACCTATTTTGCATTCATTGATACTTGATCTATGTTGTCGTACATTGATATATATTTCACTAATTATGTATCTTAGACATGGTTTATATCTTAGATCTTGTTGACTGCAGACCTTACATCACAGATATGTAGTAAATATGTTAGAGTGGATTTATTCAAAATTCGTTAAAATACACAAAAATGGTTGGACAACACATCCAACACTACAAAAAAATCTTATTCTAACAGTAAAACCATACATAAAACTTGCTAACTCATTAACACCCATAACAATCACTGAAATATGCGGGAAGCTTGCATAAACGTTTTGAACTCTACAGTCTACCAACGAGCGATCACCTAACATTACTTGAAACTAATCGATATAACTGGACTTGTAACAAGCAAAGTGAAACCTACATCGCTAACCAAGACAACCGAGACAAACCTTCCTTTTCCATCCAAAAGTCCTGTGCAATATCGAATTTAATTAATCGAAAAAGACTTAAACCAATATGAATAACAAATGCTTACAACAAATAAACTGAACCTAAATTAATAAAATGCATAATTCTGCAATAAAACCCTGCACAGAAGGTACAAACTCTACCAAAATATTTCAGTCATATTCAAAATAAACATCCAAATTCTATACAAACAGGAGAACCTGCATTAATAACCAAGACAAACGAGAATAACCATCCTCACACGTACAAAAACCTATTCACTATCCAACTTAAATATACTAACGAAACGTGAAACCGATGTTAATAACTAACACTTGTAAAAAAAACATGAAAATCCTAATCAAAGAGAAAAAAATACTGAGAAGATACAAACCCTATAAAAATGTTTCAGTCGTAATAAAGATAGCCATTCAAATTCGTTTCAGACGCCCAAGCCTACATTACAAACCAAAACATATGAAAAAAAACTTGCTTACCTGTACAAACACCTATCCAATTTCCAACATAATTGAGCTAAGAAGACCTGAAACCGATACATAAAACTAACTCCTACAACAAATAAACTGAATGAATCCAATGAACAATCGTAGTCCAACTGGAAACAGACTACAGAGAGCATACAGATAATGAATATATTCATAAGGAATATATTCATTCAAATACTCAACAAACGCCCAAAGCTACGAACATTATTAATAAGACAAACCCTATAGTAAAATTCTACACTAATAGTAGTATAAAGTGAATCCAATACGGCATTCTAGAGTCACTTTTGGGTGAGGTAGGGACGGGGTCACCGGCGCAATGCATGCAACCTTGAGTCAGGCGGGCGGGTAGTAACTGGTTTTATGAAAAAGATTATAGGTTCCTCTCCATGATAGAAAAGTATTTTGAAAACTGCAAAACAATTGCAGTTTTGGCGATGTTGGAAAAAAATTCTCGGCAACGCACTCAAAATACAAATCACAATCATAGATGAAACTAACCAAGACATAGTAACGTAAACTGTACTTAATCCGACAAACCTTAAAAGTGATGAAGCTGCTCAATACTCAATATTTGTAGCCAAGAAAGAGGACCACTATAGTAGTCTTGCACCAACCCACTCTCTGAAGCCCCATTTCGAACAACAAAATATTGATGCTAAGCGAAACAAGCATGTGGACACAAATGTGCAGTGTTCCAATAGGCTTTTTTCCTTTGCAATACGACAATGATACAACCATATGCGATGAAGAGATGCCTCTGCAATCATCATAAAGTGACACCAACTGTCCTGTAAGTAAAAACAAATGACTAGAGGCACCCCTCAGCAACCATGTCTGTATATACCCATCAGAATCAAAATAATATCGTGATTAAACATATAAACGTTAGAAGCTTAGGAACAAAGATGGATCACATCAAAATGATGATGAAGGACGACTCAATTGACATTCTATGTCTGACTGAAACCTGGCTGGAATCTCACATTAACACTACCTTCATCGAGATTGACGGCTCCAATGCTTATAGAAAAGATAGAGAAAGGAAAGGAGGTGGAACCGTGATTTATGTGCGAAAAGAGTATACCTCTTCTCAATTAATGCTTGACGACAGCAATGAAGTTGATGACCTTTGGGGGAACATCCAGGTACGAAAAAACAGATCATTTGTTCTTGGTTCTCTTAACAGACCACCCGAAGCAAGTGTACAGTCTTTTCAATACACCGAAGAAAGATTTCGAGAAGCTATCCGCTTAGGAAAAACGCTGTACATTTTGGGAGATTTCAATGATGATCAATTGAAATTGAAATCCAACAATATGAAGCCGATTTTAGACAGACTCGGGCTGCATCAGCTCATAAAAAGTGCAACAAGAATTACACCTGAATCCCAAACTGTATTGGATCTGCTCATATGTAACAATCCATCTTCCATTGTATCCACAGACGTGGAGCCCAATTCTCTCGCGGATCACTATGAAATAAACTGCACCATTAACATCAAAAAAGAGAAGAAACAAGTATACAAAATAACCTGTCGTACAAAAAGAAATTACACCACGGATAATTTCAGAGCACAACTAGTGCCAAACGTCGAGATGATAAAACCGATACATAGCACAAATAACGTCACAGATCAAGCCCAATTACTCACAGACTATCTTCTCACATGTCTGAACGCTGTGGCGCCAACGGAAACTAAAACAATTAATAACATGCCGGTTAAATGGATTACAGAAAAATTGCAAAATGAAATTGCTCCTAAAAAATATCTCAAACGAAGAGCAAAACGCAGCATCACTTGGTTACAATTATTTTGAACTTAAAATAGAAGAGTCAAACGAAAATTCATGAGGGCAAAAATTAAATGCTATCACGAGGAACTAGAACAGTGCGAAAACAATCAAAAAGAAACGTGGAATGTACTGAAAATAATTGTTCCTTACAAAAAAAAAAACACCTCGCCAACTTATCCGGATACTCATGCAACTTCAGAGAAGTTTAACAACTACTTCGCTGGAGTTGGGAAACCGGTTTTTGAAGAGGTAACCCAGGAAACTTATCAAGGATTACAGAGCGATGCAACAGATACATGGAGTCCAATAGCTTTCGATGGAGGCAGCTACCAAGAAGCAAACGTCAAATGTTTTCATGAGGAACTAGAACAGTGCAAAAACAATCAAAAAGAAACGGGAAATGTACTGGAAAGAATTGTTCCATTAAAAAAAAACACCGCGCCAACTTATCCGAATACTCATGCAGCTTCAGAGAAGATTAACAACTACTTCGCTGGAGTTGGGAGACAGGTTCTTGAAGAGGTAATCCAGGAAACTTATCAAGGATTACAGAACGACGCAACAGATACATGGAGTCCAATAGCTTTCGATGGAGGCAGCGACCAAGAAGCAAGCGTCAAATGGAAACCAAAGCAAGTATCGCAACACGAAGTAAAACGAGCTGTATTTGCCTTGAGGAACACAAATTCTGCAGGAATAAATGGTTTAGCAATACAATATCTCAAAGACAGCCTTACAGTTACCTTGCCCTACATCAGCACAGTTATTAACACTTCCATGGCAAGTGAAACTTTTCCAGAGATTTGGAAGCATGCAATCATAGAAGCAATTCATAAATCTGGGGACAAGAATGAACCATCCAACTTTAGACCGATCAGTCTTCTGCCTGTCCTATCCAATATTCTAGAAGAGGTAATATCTATCCAATTGATTGATTACCCCGAATCAAACAAGCTGTTCAATGTCTGCCAGTATGCTTATCGACGAAAATTGTCAACAGAAGACGTACTTATGAGCATCACTGAAGATCTGTAAAAAAACATTGATGAGGGGCAGATATCTCTGCTGGTATTGCTAGACTTATCGAAAGCATTCGACAGTGTATGCCATACAATTCTTTTTGGCAAGCTCCGCAACATCGGAATAGACCCCTACTTGTTTCGAAAGTTATCTGAAGGATCGGCAACAATCAGTTAAACTCGATAACGCAACTATGTCGAATTCGGCCACAGTTGCCTTTGGGGTCCCGCAAGGTGTGAAACTTGGCCCTTTGTTGTTCTTGTTTTTTGTAAATAACATCGATTGTAAGTTACCAACAAATCAAGCGAAAGTGGTAATGTATGCTGATGATGTTCAAATATTGTTTTCCCGAAAACCGTCAGATCTGAATGCGCTGAAAGACGACGCTGAGACAGCCGTAACTAATCTGAAATCTTGGTATGATAAAAATGGACTCAAGCTCAACTCTGAAAAAACAAAATGCATCTTGTTCGGCTCGAACTCAAAAAAGAAAAACAGCTCCAATGAATTTCTCTATCAGGATAGGTAAATCTGCTATTCCTGTCGGTTGAAGATATAGTTATAACACTAGGAGTATGGTTTGATTCCGATCTTTTCTTCAAACACCACTTAACTACTCTGTGTTCCAAGATGAATGGAACACTTTTGTTCCTAAACTCCACAAAAAAAAATTGGATTCCAAATCAAGATTACTAATTGTCCACGCTTTAGTATTTTCTCACAATAACTACTGTCCTTCAATTTGGGGAAAATGCACCAAACTCAAAAAGAAAAAGTGCAACGTTGTATAAACTTTGCGGCAAGAATAACATGTGATGGTAACCACAGAAAACGAGACCATGTAAGTCCTCTCATCGAAAAATTACAGTGGCCAAATTTCGACAACAAAACTGACACTCCATGAGTCGATTAGAATTCCTAAAGATCTTCTCGAAAAACATTCACCTAGCAGCCAAAGGCACATATATTCTCGAGGTGAAAAGAACAGTCGATTCACAAGAAATAATGAAACTTTGCACGTTGAACACAGGAAACAGAAACTGAATGTCGAGCTTTTTCGATAACTGGACCAAAATCCTGGAACAGCCTCCCAACAAGCCTCAAGAATCTTGAATCCAACACGTCCTTCACGAATAGGCACGAGGAACATCTATTGACCGATCAATTCTAAACGATAACTTTGCCCACAAACACAAGCTAAATGCATAATACCAGTTACCAAAAAATGCATTCTATTCTTCAGCATGTCCTAAACCACCACCACCACAACTCTCAACATTGAGACACCATCTTATCGCTTCTACTCTGACGATACATATTTTTTCTATGTTGTTACCGATCAAAATTGTCTTTGCCAATTACCATAAGTGTTAACTAGCGTTTTGTCTATTTCTATGTTTTAAATATTCCAGTCGTTTTAGTATAATTAAAATACGAACTCAGTCTTTTCGAGGAACGATAGGCAGCTTCTAACTTTGACAAAGGTTAACTCGATTTTAATATAATTCATGTAAATATTTCTGACAATTACCGTACCATTTTAGATGATACAATCATCGCCTCATTAGCTAATATTTTGCTTTGTCTTCTATAACAGAAGTATTTTCGTCCGACTTGTCTACTCCAGCATTGTATTATTCTGATTGTCAATCATTAATCATTTCCTAGCGGTCTTGAAGTGTTTATATTGTATATTCCGTTGTTTGAAATGTATGTTATGTATAACCTTTTCGTATAACATGTGTCGCCTTCTCACCCTTAATTATTAATACAATGGCTTAGACCCATCTTTACAATAGGCTAGCGCTTCTCGATTTCTCAACCCAATATTGTATTCATATTTTCTGTATAATTCCTGTCGTCCATCCTCATCTTTGTCATCGTACAATAATGTAGACTACTCATTATAATATTTTAGCACATTTTGATGTCCCAACCCCATGTTCTCGGGACTCTAACCACATGCATGCGTGTTTTCCCACCCCATGTACTTGTTATTATCCGCACCCATGTATTTTGTTATTTATCCACCCCAAGTATTTCGTACTTTTCAACCCCGCTTGTCACTAGTTTTCCCAACGCTATGTAGTCGGAATTATTTTGTCAAAATAGACTTTTTCTGAATGTGCACCGATGATACTATTGTGAATAATATTTCGCTCCATGTAATCCGAACCGGCGGGCCGTAGAGATGAGCTGGAGCGAATTCAAATTGAACTCTCGTTTTCGTTAATTAAAATAGCGTAGTTGATAATGAAGTTTCATGTCTTATGTTTAAGAATTTATTTCTTACCTAAAAAATTGAAAACCCATTGCCATACGATGGAAATAAAGGACATAATAATAATAATAATAATAAAAAACACTAGTAAATTTTGGAGCATTATTAATAAATCAGAATAAAACGAAAGGATAAGTGAACAGTGTTACGAAAAATAGAGTTATAGTACAATGCTAAATGTAGTCAGATTACATTGTT
>SDVV010027993.1:0-12024 GCA_016164225.1 Gammarus roeselii | reverse complement strand
ATCTTAACCTATATTTCTTCTTTCCCCTTCTATATTACCCTTGGATCACAACCCTGAGATAAGTAAAAGGGTTCAAAAATACCAAAATTCATTACCAAAGCCTGTCATTGTCCTAACCTGTTATTGTGCTGGTCATACCCCTTCCTTCTCATGTGGAAAGAAATAATTGGAGTCAGATAGGTTCAGTGCCCTGAAAGAGGAAGCACAAATCCGAATTTTATTGCTCACTTGAGCTCATCTATTATTAAATTTTTGAATAACCACTAATTAATTATATTCGCTTATCATTCATTTACCAAAACACCAACTGGTGAACCACAAAAGTCCTGGGGTGTGACGCGAACAGCAGCGTGCAAGAAGGATCCATGACTAGTGAGAGTGATGTTCCTATGTTTTTTTTAATCATTTTTATGGGTTATTATATTTTATTTTTGGGCGCCTTGGTAAAATTTGTTGCTCGAATAATTGTTTAGGCTGCTAATGGAATATTTATACAAAGTCCGTAGTTGATAATTACAGGAATATAGAAGCTTGTAATAGCACGCTGCAACCAGTCATTCTATCTCAATTATTGCGTCATACACTCGTTTCACTTCCACTGTTGCATACTATTCCTTCCTGCATGAGTTCAGTTTATGACGATGTGATTATAACCTGGCTTCGTAATACCGCTTTACAAATTTTACTATGATTTAGTGTTTACATGTTACACTATATACAGTTATTATTATTTATATTATTATTATTATTATTATTATTATTTTTATTTATTTTATTTTATTTTATTTTTGGTTAACGCACAATATAATACTATGTTACTTCTACGTATGACGTCATGATTGGCGTCGAATTTTATGCAATTGAATGCTACACCACCATCACATGCCTAGCTAGCTAGCTCGCACAGCAGTCTCTACCAGTCACGGAGCGTACAGGGTGCCAACGGCCCTGAAGGGGTCGCCCCCTTACGCATAGGGCACCCCGTAACACTCAGGTCCTTCCCACCGTCACCGATATGAATCACGCAATCCTCTACCGTCACAAGCTCAACGTCTCCACAATCATCCGGATTGACTTATTCGTTCAACTCTGCTTCACTCACTGTTCCTGAGTCGTCTCGGGAGTTCCTCCATCGTCTACGACTGCTTGCCATAGAGCACCTAGCGCTCATCGTTCCAGCGCTCATCACAACTACAACAAACGATCAGTCCTCGACACATCTCAACTACCACACAGCTTTAGCTATCGTCACAATTCGGAGCTGTAAGTTTGATTATTCAGATTCAGTGGGCCAACCGATTCGTCGCGTAATTTTAGCTCTTCAGTGTAGCAGAGCAAGCCCTCGCCATTCCGTAAGTCCCGGTATCGGGTGTTCCTGGTATTTCATGTAACCGCGGGATTGCCGTGCCGTGTGATCTAGGACGGGTCTTTAAATAGTTCAACTGTTCGAATCGCGACTAGATCAAGCCACGGCTGACTGTAGGTTTACCATTAATTTCATTCATGTGTCTGTTACATTGTCAACCATAACATTATATCACCAATTGTAATTCATTTTGGGATAAATTTCCTCTGAGATTAATTCCTAGCGATCCTCACAACCAATGTTATCCATCCTTGTATCATTGACTAAGTCGCCGTGTATGCTAGCACCGTCGTCAATATTAATTTTACATAACCTTACGTTTTCTTGTAATATATGTAAAAATTTATCTCGCTATCACTCCCCTGCACCTCGTCGCATCTCTCTAGGATTAAAAATAAGCAAACACCCGCCGTCGATCAAAATGGAGTCAGATAAGGAAACTACTCAATGCAATTCAATGTACTTATATAATTTCAATATCGCGCGGTTCACGCGAAGTTTCGCTTGTTTTATTTCTGTGGCCGATCAATTTATAACTGCCGTTCCATAGCCTTGGAAGCTCAACGGTCAGTCAAGCGCTGAATCCGTGGCTAGAGATTGTGAGGACGGCAGGAGATCAATTTCAGTCGTTCATCAATCATTATTATTTTTAATATATTCATCATTCATTATTCAACGCACGATCCCAATCATCATAAGCCCACAGTCATAGACAAAAGTAACATAGATCGCAGAAATAATCACCGTAGGGCGCCCGAGCTCATATGACCAGACGGCACTCGCGCCCTTTGTGGAGCCGACGACGAGGTTAGCAAGACTCGGATAAAAGACAAAGATCACATACGAATAAAACACATCAATGTTAGAAGTCTCTTGTCTAAGACAGACCAGATCAAACTAATGTTGACTGATGAATATGTTGATATACTCTGTCTCACTGAGACATGGCTGGTACGAAACATGGATAACAATTTTATTCAGATAGATGGGTGTAGAGGTCCTTAATTGACCCTGCAATATCCTAATAACACTACACACATTATACGTGCATCACAAGCACCCATTACTACTAAGCAATCGCATCTTATGATCTCATTGTTGCATTTCTCTGTAGGTAGCTACAACATTTCCGTTCAGCTAATGCAAATTGCTTACAGTCATAACGGCCGTGCAACAAATATTTATTTTGGCTAAATAAATATGTATACCACGCACTAAAAGCCATGGAACATGCATCAGAAGGAATAAAAGATTCAGAGAAATATTTTTACAAAAATCTGGCAAAAAGCTGAGCAGGGTTTTTCTAGACTCTTCTGCGAGTCGGACATAATCCGAGTTCTCGTGGCAGTAGTATTATATCCCGGCATAAACATACAGGAAGTGAAACCGTGGCCGCAGAGGCAAAGAAAGACACAGTCGAAGCTATATTGAATAATCCAAACCTATAGATAGACTGTAGCTAGGCTAGACAGCCTGGGCCAGTGCAACTTAGGCTTACCTTGGATACTGCTCCACAGAAGACAGGTGAGAATAACAGTGTTTAATATGTCCTATCCCCAGAGTAGAGCAGACTAATAAATACAGTTGCAGATTTCTGCAGCAAGACACTATTGTAAATACTTGGATGCAAGATTGCAACTGTGCAAGGCATGAAGCTAGCTATGGGGGATTCCTCTGCCAAATGCCATACCAAGATTGTCAATTATGCTAACATGATAGCAATCTTTAGATCTGAGTAGCCATCTACCTTGATCCATGCATATGTATAGATATACATAGCTATATAGTGCCTATAAAGTGTAAATAACATTTTTTAAATATTGACATCTCTCTTTTAATTATTATACATCCAGAATGCATATCAGGGACATGAACATAATATCAAGGCCAGTAAGATTCATGCATTATCGAGCTTAAGACTTCCATTTTTTTATTCCTGGTAGCTACACCCTCAGTGGTATGCTATTTCTCTTGTGATATCTAAAATTGTTTTATCACATTCACCCAATCTGTCTGCCTGTATGAGGCAGGCAGAATGGTATGTGATTATCTCCCATGTGACATACACTTAGCCAATTATTTTATGTGGTCTTTCAGCCTGCTGCCTTTCAGCCTGTTGCACGTGAACATCTCCAGGCGAGAAAAAAACTGAATCCTCGTCGAGTCATAAAAATTCCAAAAAAGGGGGTCCCTCCAAGGACAACGACGCCACCAAGATTTTCTTGCCGGCTTTCCTATCTCCCTTCTTTTCCCCTTCTATAATTACATTGGATATCTTCATTCAGTTAAGTTGGGATCAATACCAAAATTTTTGCTCCCCCGTTTCTTATTGTCCTTGTGTCTGTTTTTTTTTGGTGCTTGCCCATATTACTCAACCTCATTTGTAAGAAAAGGATAGCATAACTTGGAGTCAGATTGTGCCTTGAAAAATAAAGCATAGTGTTCACTTGAATTATTATCGCTCACAGAAGCTCATTCACTATTAACTTTTTGAGTAAAAAAAATGGTAAATTACCCTTCCTTAATAAAAAAATATTTAACATCACCTAAATGGGTACAAACTTATCAGAAATGACCATGGTAGGAGAGGAGGCGGCGTCTGCATTTACGCTGAAAATGAGTACATAACCAGGACATAGAAAACGGTTGGAAACGAAGACGAAGTTGATGATGTTTGGATTACCGTTCAAGTAAGAAAATACAGATTCTTTATTGTCGGAGTTATTTACAGGCCACCTAAAGCTGCAACCAGTCATTCAGCTACATAGAATCCAATCTCCAGACAGCAGCTTATTTGAAAAGAAACATGTATGTGTTAGGAGATTTCAACGATAATCAATTAAAGCCAAATAAATTGGGCTCAATAATTAGACGGCTTGAACAAGAACAGCTGATTGAGGAGCCAACTAGAATCACAAAAGAAAGTAACTCGTTGCTCGATCTGATAATCACGAACAATCAATCGTTTGTCCTCAACACCAACGTCTGTGAGTCTCCTGCCGACCACAAAGAAATAAGCTGCCTGATCAATGTACGTAAAGAAAAATGGAAACCAGTTATTCGAACGGATAAAACAAAAGTAAACTACTCACGAGACATACTGAAGCAAGAGTTGTGGAACAGAGTACCATTGCTCAACGACATGCGTAATACGGACGATGTAAATATTCAATCGACCATTTTTATAAACGCGTTCTCAGCGCCCCTCAACACGGTAGCACCATCAATCACAAAGAAACGTACATGCCCTATAGTCAGCTGGATGACTCCCAAACTCAATCAGGAAATACAAAACCCAAAATTTTTTTCAAAGGCTTCTGAAAGGTCTAGCCACCAAAAATGTTGAAAAAATAAAACCGATTCTAAAAGCACGGATTTGACCGATGAATCGCGTGTTTTAAAAGTCCTGCGAGTAACTCGTCAACCGATGAGGAAACGCGTAAAAAAATAATAGGCAAAGCAAAGAGAGATGCGCACCTTGCTGAATTAAAAAAAAATCAAAAAACAACCCGAAGCCGACTTGGAACATCCCTGGAAACATCGTTCCCCACAAGAAACCAAAAAAGGCTTCAAATTATGGAAACCCTACAAAAAAATAGTAGAATCATTCAATGAGTTTTTTGCTAACGTTGGCAAGCACACATACGAAGAGGCAATGAACGAACACAACAAAACTTCCTCGGTGGTTCACTATACCGCGGTGACGCATAAGCCAACTCGGGTCACAATTCCATCCCATAACGACTCATCCACCAAGAAGAACCAAATGTGGACACCGAGCCCGGTAAGCAGATTTGAAATTGTTACGGCTATTCATGCGTTCAAAAATACAAATTCCTGTGGGAACGACGGAATAGCATTGCAGTACCTCAAGAACGGGTTAGAAACTATTCTGCCATATCTCCAGCTGCTCATCAACACATCCATTGCAGCAAATACCTTCCCTCAAAATTGGAAACAAGCACTAATCAAAGCTATCCATAGAAATGGGGATGTAAACGACCCTTCAAATCACAGACCCACAAGCCTCCTGCCAGTAACTTCAAAAATCTTGGAAAAGATTATTGCAAGGCAACTCCTTGACTACCTAGAAGAGGCAAACCTGATCAATGACTGTCAGTATGCATACAGACGGAAGACCTCTACTGAAGACGCGCTACTGAAACTCTCCGAACTCGTATACAAAGCTACAGACGAAAACAGTCTAACATTACTCGTGCTGCTAGACCTCTCAAAAGCATTTAACAGTGTAAATCAGGACATTTTGCTGCAAAAACTGCTACAACTGAATATCCAAACACCCTGGTTTGGAAGCTATCTCAGGCATCGGTCCCAGTCTATCGTGTTAGATGGAAAGTTCACCTCTTCTCCAAGACCAGTAAATTTCGGCATTCCACAAGGCTCGATTCTCGGACCGGTTCTTTTCCTTCTGTTAATCAACGACATAAAATGTGGAAGCCCCCTCGACAACACCAGAATGACATTATACGCAGACGATGTTCAATTGTTGTTCGCTAGACCAGCAAACGAATTAGAGAGCTGAAGACGGATGCAGAAACAGTGCTTACCCACATAATTGACTGATATTCCTCATATGGGCTCAAAGTTAATACAAGTAAAACACAGTGTATTATCCTTGGATCCAAAGCAAATACACGGAGAGTTCCCGAGAGGGGGGTGTAGTTACCAGGAATACAAAAAATTAAGTCATAAGCTCTATAATGCATGAAACTTACTGGCCTTGATATCATGTTCATGCCTCAGAATATACATTCTGGATGTATAATAGTTAAAAGAGAGATGTCAATATTTAAAAAATGTTATATACACTATATAGGCACTATATAGCTATATATATCTATAAATAGGCATGGATCAAGGTAGGGTGCTACTCAGATCTAAAGATTGCTATCAAGTTAGTATAATTGACAATCTTGGTTATGACATTTGGCAGAGGAATCCCCCATAGCTAGCTGCTTTGCCTTTGAATACAGTTGAAATCTTGCATCCAGGTATTTACAATAGTGTCTTGCTGCAGAAATCTGCAACTGTATTTATTAGTCTGCTGTACACTGGGGATAGGACATATTAAACCCTTGTTATTCTCACCTGTCTTCTGTGGAGCAATATCCAAGGAAAGCCTAAGACCCTAAATTGCACTTGCCCAGGCTATCTAGCCTAGCTACAGACTATCAATAGGTTTCACCTGCATCAGAAATATTAGTTTCGGCTGGTGTTTTTCTTTGCCTATGTGGCCACAGTTTCACTTCCTTAGGTCGTTTACCATTTAGAACCTCCTTGCCCGTATGTGTATGCCAGGATATAATAACTACTGCCACGAAAACTATGTTCTAGTCCCTGTTTACGAAGAGTCTGGAAAAACCCCGCTCAGCTTGTTGCCCGGAAGGCGTTGTTGCCAGATTTGTGTCAAAGTATTTCTCGGAATCATTTATTTCTTCTGATGCATGTTCCATGGCTTTTGTGCGTGGGTATACATATTTATTTAACCAAAATAAATGTTTGTTGCGCTGCCATTATGGTTGGAAGCAGTTTGTACTCACTGAACGGAAATGTTGTAGCTACCTACTGAGAGATGCAACAATGAGATCAAAAGATACGATTGCTTAATAGTAATAGGTGTTTGTGATGCACGTATAATGTGTTTAGTGTTATTGAGATAATGTAGGGTCAATTAAGGACCTCTACAAATGACTGAATGGTCTGTATGGTTGCATGAGACAGTGTATCCTAATTGCTGGTCGATGAAACCGAGTAAATACAATGTCCCCGAGTGTCCCTGGGTGAAGGAATTGGCAAAGGAATTTAATTATGCTGTAAGGGACGCTGTGTTTCAGTGAAGTGTTGCTGGAAAGCTTCCAAGGGTCAACTTGCAGTGGCAATGAGAATAGCCAAATGCCGTTTTTGTATGGAAATTGCGTTTATAATATAAAACTAATAACAATTACGAGCGCAGGCACTTTTCTCAAAGTTTCCTGGAGGTAAATGCAAAGATCTTTGAACAAAAAATTGACCTCCTAACCCTAAGAAAGAATCCCTCCTACTCACTGTTGCAAGAGTTACAGGCATGGAGGATATTGCGAGTGTCTGGGGAAGCACTTTTGGAATATGGCAAACTCAGTTGCCACGGACGAAAATAGAGCGGGGGTTCAAGGAACCATTAGCAATATTCCAGTTGTAAACGCACCGATCAGTGTTGTCGAGGTTAGGGCCATTGTAAGATGATTAAAAAATATCAAGGCAGTTCGTAATAGTGATATTCTGGGAGAAGTGTATAAGCAGGGCTCGCGCAGATTGATTTCGGTGTTAGCTCTCTTCCTCTCTGGTTACATACGAGCCAAGCAGTTGCTCAGAGATGTAATGCATGTTAATGGTATTCTGCTTCCAATATGTAAAACATAGAACGCGTCTGACATTAATAATTATTGTACCATCATTTTTACTATCTCAATTTCCAAAGTTTTAGAGCAAATAATTTTGATAAGTTTGCAAACGATTAGGTTCACGGCGGGAAGTCAGTTTGGTTCCAAGAAGGACCACGGTATGGAATGGGCTATATTTGCTTTGAGACAAACACTGAGCTGGCTTTTGCTTGCAAGTAGCTTGTAGTAGGCTATTTTGCGAATGAAATTTCGGCAATAAAGATTGTTCTCCGTTATGCATGCTTGCTGAAGGTATTTTCTTTGATCGAACGAGCACTTCACGGTCAAGAAAATAGTTTTTAGTGATAGCTGTTAAATGTCACTGTTGGGCGTGATGCGCAATTATTTTCAAATACCTAGCATCAATTGAAAAAAATAACAGATTGTGAGAAACTAACACTGACTTTTGAAATCGAAGTGGTGAAAGTTTCAATCTTTAGTGCCCTTCTAAAGTAATCGAGAGAATGGCTGCACACCCATGCATGATACAGTATATGCCCTAATCTTGTTTCTGGGTTCCACTGTTGGTGTCAGTTCTATGCATCATTGTAACTATCGTTGCAGGTAAATGTCTCAATTGTTCTTCTATGCCCATGATGGCTGCTATTAAATTTTGTATTGTTATTGTTTTTATTTCAACAAGGCAATATTTCCCGATTTTAGGGTATTTTTTTGAGGAGGACTGTCCCTCTATGTTTGAATTTTACGCGGTGCTGCTTGCCAGTGTGATTGTAACGGATATTGTGGAAAATGCTAAGGGCTAACGTGAAGTAGATTCCCCGTGTCTGTCTAATAATTTTACTTCTTTCCAGGTACGTTCGTGTTTATGTATGTAGCACTAGCATTCTGAACCCAATTTTCCGTTATAGTTTGCGTTTTATACTATTTCTGAATTATTCATGCTTGGCTCAACATACTTGTGGCAGTTAGAGCAGCGTGACGCGACCGTTAAATTTCCAAAGGAGACCTTCATAGTAACAGACTTCATTGGGCTTTTAAATCAGTTTTGTAATTGTTACATTAAATATTATTTTCAAAACACGAACGAAACTGTAATATTAGGGTCGACTACATCATCTAGTTATTGTTAGGTATTTTACCATTTTAACTGCTTGGCTTGCATAGCTTGTAATCTGAAACCAGTCTGTTTTTTAGCAATAGCAGGACAGGACAGGTGGCACATAAAACACAACTAACCTTAATTGTGGGAGCATGGTAAAATAACAGGTGGAATAATTCTTAAATTTGAATCTCAGGCTACCAATCAATACTGCAATTTGTGGTCACAAAATTTCCTAAAAGATAGACTTATACATCTATTGAATATTAGAAAAGTCCAATTCTGAAAATTTATCATGCATCAGATCAGTTAAGGTTTGCTTTGAAAGAGTAAGTTCTGTCAACTACTGTCTCAGCACCAGATTGCATAATCAGGCACGGTGTTGAGAACATTACGTGCGTTTTCATCGCCAAATATTAAGAACTGAACCATCTGTGCGCCTCAGAAGCTGAAATCTGCATATCTAGACCTTTGCGTGCGCTCTCAGAGTGTGTTTGAGTTACGTGCGCCACTGTCAGAGACACTAGCAATTATATACAAAACGGAGAGCTAGAGGTGCAAGCGCCTCAAAACAGACTGCAGAATTACATGTGTGTAGAGTTTGAGATGACCGCACATACCAGATTGCACAATTGGGCACGGGGTTGAGAACATTACGTGCGTTTTCATCGCCAAATATTAAGAACCAAACCAGCCGTGCGCCTCAGAAACTGAGATCGGCATAATTAGACCCTTGCGTGCGCTCGCAGAGTATGTTTATAGAATTACGTGCGCTACTATCACAGACACTGACAAATATATAGCTACTAAACGGAGAGCTAGAGGTGCGAGCGCCGCGTAATGAACTGCAGAATTACATGTGTGTAGAGTTTGAGATGACCGCACATAGACACAGAATGTAACATCTAGATGATACTCTTTCTTATGGTAGTTATAAATTATAATTAACAATCATTGTCAGTTCTGATTAAAAATTGCTATTACTAACAACGCAAAATTTCGCACTTCCACTCCGCTGTCTGTTCCATGAATGTTGCAGCAAACTTGTTTACATAACGTGTATGACGTCGGTGTTTGTTTTCATCTGTTGTCAAAATGCAGTAATGTTAAATTGGCGTTCAAACCATGCAAGGCGTAATTCAATATTACAGTTTAGCTATTGTTGCATTCATACAAACCGCTGATGCGCTTCATCTTGACTAATATTGCCGTTGTATTGTGAATTGTCAATTTTTTATTCTCCCTCCAAAAAATGCGATATTGGTTTTTGTTCGTTTCTCTCAGTAACCGCTGACTGTTCGGTCAAAGAAATTAGTAGTTCTTCAATGATGGTGATGCGCAGTGGTCAGGAAGCTCAGTGTCAGCTTGAATTATTATGCTATGGAAGAAAATGTGTGTATAAAATTTTAGCACAACAAATATTTTTGAAAAATTTGTTTACGTGCGATGTACTATCTTCGCGTGTGATATTTTGAAAGGTGTCTTCACGTGCGCTTCATCTCAGGATTTCACGTGCGCATCGCATATTTTTTATCAATGTTCGCGTGCGCTGCCTGCCAAATTGTGCAAACTGGTCTCAGCAGGCAAGCCATGCCACACACTAACACATCTTGCACTGAAGGACCTACTGCACACATCTGAAAAGCTAGGAGGGAACACAATTTTTAGTAAATGATTCCTAGCATCTACTCTGGGAACAAAAGAGAAAGTATTCAGCAAATTCTTGTATACCGTGCAAAATTGTCCTGTATTGATTTATCATGAGAAAACAAATTCGGGCTCCTCAAACAACTACCACGGTGTATCAGAAAGTCAATCAATGTTTCTATTCCATCTACTGTGAATAGATTTAGGCATAGGTGCTGTATGTGGTGGTTCTGCCTCTTTTTTGCTGTCAATCTCAGGAATGCTGTTTCTTCTGGAAGATGCTGCTCACCGGCGTCTTGAACTTTACTGACAAGATTGTGTGGTGGTTGGGGGTGACCCTGTTTGACAAGCCAGTGGTCTTCGGGCCCCAGACAGGAAAATTTGGCAAAATGCACCAATGTGCCTGTATAAATTTCCAGCATAGCAGGTTTTGCTTTGGGCTAATATTGGTGCAAAATAATTTTGTTATTGTCTTAAGACAGCAAGCAATGGGGCCAGATTGCACAATTGGGCATGGGGTTGAGAACATTACGTGCGTTTTCATCGCCGAATATTAAGAACCGAACCAGCCGTGCGCCTCAAAGGCTGAGATCGGCATATCTGGACCTTTATGTGCGCTCGCAGAGTATGTTTGTAGAGTTACGTGCGCCACTGTCAGAGACACTGACAAATATATACGAAACGGAGAGCTAGAGGTGCGAGCGCAGCGAAACCAACTACAGAATTACATGTGTGTAGAGTTTGAGATGACCGCACATGGACGTAAGCGTCTTTCACCAAGCAGGCGTCATACAAAACAGAATGTAGCATTTAGATGGTACTCTTTCTCATAGTAGGTATAAATTATAGTTAACAACACCTGTCAGTTCGTTTCAAAAATTGCCATTACTAACAATGCTTTATTTTGCACTTCCACTCCGCTGTATTTTCCATGAATGTTGCAGCAAACTTGTTTACATAACGTGTTTGACGTCTGTGTTCGTTTTCATGTATTGTCATAATGCGGTAATGTTGAACTGCCGTTCGAACCATGCATGGCATAATTCAATTTTACAGTTTAGCTATTGTTGCATTCCTACCAAATGCTGATGCTCTTCGTCTTGACTGACATTGCCCGTTGTATTGTGAATCATCAATTTTTTATTCTCCCACCAAAAAAATGCGATATTGGTTTTTGTTCGTTTCTCTCGGTAACCGATGACGATCCCGACTGTTTGGTCACAGAAATTAGTCTGTGAGCGTGGCCCCCTTGGCTGCTCTCCAGGCTAGACTGGAGATGGGGTGGGGCGCGCTGGGGTCTGGGGATGTTCAGGTATTCATCTATTGGCCAACTCATGGCCCGTTGTCTGCATGTTCATCTTCAGTAGCCTTGGCGTTTAACCCCACTTCTGAGTCAGCCTAGCTGATCAGGAACCGTCTCCAGTCGGTATAAAGGGTGAGAGAGCGCCAAGGTGAATCCTCCACTATCCAAGGTCCTGGGGTGGGTGTCGCCCATGTCTGTGATGTGGCCT
>SDVV010027992.1:0-12024 GCA_016164225.1 Gammarus roeselii | reverse complement strand
TTTGTTTCTGTCATGCATGCGGATGGTTCATGTGATAGCCAATAGTGCGCACTAATTCCAGTTCCTATACCTGTGTTAACGTTGCTGTTCTCAGCAGCATACTGGCGCGCATGGCTGTGCTGGCCTCCCCCGGCTCTGCTGCTCCCCACTTGATGTGGTCCTGCTGGAGGGGGCTGCAAAGGTAAGAGATCAAAGGTAAGAAGTGTTTAGGATTCTGAAAGGAAAAATGGCAGGTCTGGACAGTATCTCTAACAAAATGTTTACATAAGGAGCGAGGGAGGGGCACAGTCATTTGTGTTGTACAAGGGACAAGAGGGTAACAAATGAGATAGGTCTTTTCTATACAAAACACCACAGGGGAATGTTATGCACACTTCAGTATGACAGAATAGCGGGCATATTAGAAGAGATTGGAATCCTGAGGGAGAATCAAATGGATTATATTATTGAGGGGCAGATATTCTGTTCATCTTAGGGAGTAATGATAGTGGGTTGACAATACTATGTCAGAAAATGGCCAGTATGAGTAGGTACCTAGCAATAGAGCTAATAAATACAAGGTAATAAGTGGTCCTAGCATTATGTAGAATGAGATGGAGGTGCTGACTTATACACGAGGTGGTCCAATTTTTTCCTTTCTCTTTTCAGTGGCGACTTTGCTAAGCTTGACTACTGACAGGTGGAAGGTGGATTGATGAGGGATGTATTGTGGATGTTGTGATGCTGGATTTCTCAAAGGCATTTGATGTGGTGAGTCATGTGCTCCTGTCCAAATTGGAATCCTTGGGCGTTTGTAATTTTTTGCTAGCCTGGACCTCTGCATTCCTCTCTGGCAGAGTGATGAGCGTTTGTGTGAATGGCAGCGTGAGCAGCCCAGTTGCTGTGACGAGTGGTGTGCCTCTGGGTTCTGTCCTCGGGCCGCTGTTGTTTCTGATTTATATTAATCACATCTCAAGTGGTCTCTCATACAAGTTCAAAGCATTTGCTGATGACTACAAGTTGTGCTTGAGATACTCACGCAAGGACACCGAGTCTGCCGCTCAAGGTGTCCAATCACTGCAAAATGGGTCTGATGCAGTCAATTCTGTTGCAGGGTCATGGAACCTTGGACTGAATCCAGATAAGTGTGTTGTGCGGCGTTTTTTTAGAGGTCGGATTGATTTTAATGCTTTGGTTCCAGCTAACCAGTATGTCCTGCAGGGCAGAGTGTTGAAGTTTGTTACTACACACAGAGACTTGGGCGTCAGTGTAGATACCAGTCTCCGATTCCACCATCATATTCGTGTGGTGGCTGCAAAGGCTGGTGGGTTGGCCAACTGTTTGTTGAGATCAACTGTTTGCAGGTTGCGGGAATTTATGCTGTCCCTATACCTTTTGCATATTCGTCCTCTTATTGAGTATGCATCCTGCGTTTGGACCACTGGATATTGCGGGGACTGCAGGCTGCTGGAGTCTGTCCAGAGGAGATGGACTAAAAATATTGATGGACTTTCTGGCATGGACTATGGTGATCGTTTGAGGAGCCTGGATTTGTTTTCCATTAAGGGCCAGCTCCTTAGGGCAGACTGATCAAATATTGGAAAATTTTGCATGGAATTTCAGAGGATTTGCTAACTACGTTTTCTTCAGCTCTGAGAGTTGGTACTAGAGGTCACCGGCTGAAGCTGGCGTTTCCTCCTTGCTCCTCTGATGTCCGCAGTAGGTCCTTCAGTGTGAGATGTGTTGGTGAGTGGAAAGGGAAGCCTGCTGACATAGTGCAGTTGACAGATATCACTCGCTATTAGCAAGCCCTTGCTGATCTGATGTACAAGGAATTTTTAGATTTTGACTAGGCTGATGAAGTTTAATTTATTTGTAGGGATGCGTGTGTAAGCATGTATGTTTTTTTTTTGTAAATGTATATGTGTGTATATATGTATGTGTATGTTTCATATTGTGACCAACATAACTGCTGTATGATCAGTTGCCTGAAGCCCAAATTTCCAGTTTTTTCCGCTTCATTGTTTTGTTGGTCTTTGCAGTCTGGCGTGCGTGGCATTTGTGCCTCCTGTCATGCTCTGCACTCTGGCCTTGCTGGGGTGTGGGGTGGTCTTGGGGCAACCAAGGTGAGAAACCAATGTGAGAAACAAGACCCGCTGATTTTCAGGAAAGATTGAATCCATGGTTCACAAATGCATAAATAAGGAGTAGCAACAGAAATAAGCAAGACAAAAGTTTAATGTGCAGTTGCATGCAAGATCAGAAAGGTCGATTACACTCATAAATATAGGCGCCATTTCAAAGCTGAAATTGAATGAGGTTTGAGGATTCTTCATCAATCAATTTCATTAACTCCAAATTTTAAAATGTTATATGATACCAATTTTATAGTGGGTTCAAATTATTAAAAAATGTATGAACACACTGCAGATGTGGACAGGGCATAACAGCATAGTGGAGGGTGAATTAAATGGTGGTGAAGAAGTTTTAAATGGACCAAACTATAAATAGGTCTTTGGATGGCTAGGAGTAAAAACATTGGGCTAGGTATAGAAAATATAGGGAATACAGACAGCAAACATAGCATGGTAATGAAGAAACAATGGAAGGGGAGAATCAAAACTGTTGGTCTGAGGCGATGAAGACAGAGAATGGATACAATTTTCACCAGCTGCTGGTAAGGGCCTCACTGCTTTTCAATTCAAGGAGTTAGGATGTGCAGGCTAAGACCTGCACAAGCCTAAACTCTCTGCATCAGGCAGTAGCTACAAAGATTAATACTTGGGAGTTATTTACACCACCAGTAATGAGGTCAAAGTGCTGTTGTTGCCAGTCATATGTCATTCAGAAATTAGCAGCCACTAATGATGGGCAGAGCCTCCCATTGGGCCTGATTTGTTCATAAATGCAATGCCATAGACAGTCTCATCTACTCTCACAAATCCAGCCAGAGACCAACAGGTTTAGAAGTATTTATGAGTGTAAGAAGACAACAACAGGGCTTTAGGCAAAAACTAGGTTGCCTTTTGATAGTAAGGAGATTAGTTCTGAGGAGGACGGTCAAAACGTGCAACAAGTGTGTGTAATTTCTGAAGAAAGGGAAAGGTTATAGTTGGAAACAGCATTTAAAGATGATACTTGAAACAATTCAAATCAGCACATGAAGAGGAAGCCAGCAACTCTTTATGTTAATTTGAGATGGTCTAGGTTTTCTTCAACATCAAACAAATGCCAACCAGTATCACTGCTGTACACCATTTTGCAAAGTTGGTGCCAAATCCAGGCACCTTTTTACTGTGCTAGTGCCAATGTCAGGAAATTATCAACTGTACAACTTCCTACAAGTGACTGAAAGATGGCAGGATGGGTAGTATCTGCAGTGACAAAAAAAATCACAGAAAAAGAGGTGGCAAAGACCACTCATCCAGCCGGGATCCAGAATTGTCTTGCCAATTTGGCAGGCAAAGAGGATCAACTGTGGGCAACCAATCCTTGTAATTTTTGACATAGCTACATCTAGAAACCTAACATTTATGAGGCCTGTTTTTAAAATTGTACTCCTACTTCTTTCAAAAGGCAATGAATTTTTTTTTGTGTAATTCTAATTCAGCTCACAATGAGTGTAGCTTTTCAGGAGCAATGACTAAATTGCAGCCCACTGCTCTTCCGAACTGCTTGTACTTTTTGGGCATGAGTGGAACATGCTCTGAGAGCCCATGGGTGGCCAGAGACCCAGAAACTGCACCAAGCTCTCCTAGCTTGCCAACTTTTAGTCATTATATACTTTCATTTCCTCAAGAAGAATTCAGTTACAGTAGACAACATACACTATACTTATGGACCCTGTCTGAAGAACATGGAAATTGCACGGATATCTCTGGAAACAATAAAAGACCCATTCAAGACTTGGAGAAGATATTGAGACATTCTTTCAGTTAAGTTGTTGACCAATTTTGGAGATAGATTTTCAAACAATTTTATATTTATCAAAAATGCTGAAGACCAACACAGCTGAGATCAGAGACTATTCTTCATCATTTGAAAAAACTTAGAAATTCATCCCGTAACTAGTTTGAGAAAAGTGGCCTGCAGCTCACCACATTTAATGGGCTGTCACACAGAAGTGCAGATTCTTAGAGACTTAGCAGAGAACATGATGAGGGCTTCAAGCAATTAGGGATCTTGATGCCTGCTTTTCAGAAACATGAAGCATTGAGAGAAGAGGTGGAAGAAATCATGCAGTTATAAAAAAATGCTCTACAACTTATAATGCAAAGCATTGTGCTAGCACAGAGAACAACTAATCAAACAAAGTTTATAACAAATGTAGGTCTAGTACAGTTAGCTATAATATAGAGCAGCAAATTGAGGAGATTAAAAAAAAATTAAATAGGCCATAGCTATGACTGCAATAGGGTAAGGTAACTATGTATAAATATTAGAAGCGGGGGTGGCAGGAGAAGATGAGGTTATAAGCTATGGCTACCTAGTGACATTATTGACTCATTGACATAGTGTGAGACTCCTGATTATATGGCTCCTGTTATTCCCCATCCTGTTCCAAAAAGTGAAAAGCAACTTTACTCTCAATCTATTTATCCCCCAGTCTCCCAGATAGCTTATGGATCTTCCTACCCTCAGTCTTCACCCACTCGAAAGTCTAAGGGCCAAGAATAGCACAAAAAAATACTTCTCTCATCAATTCCAGATTTTCCTACACCACTTTATAGGTTTCACATCTCTTTCACCCCAATTCTTGTACTGGTTTCATATT
This sequence comes from Gammarus roeselii, assembly GCA_016164225.1. Lineage (NCBI taxonomy): Eukaryota > Metazoa > Arthropoda > Malacostraca > Amphipoda > Gammaridae > Gammarus > Gammarus roeselii. The sequence continues at coordinate 7,271 of SDVV010027992.1, read as the reverse complement.
GAGGCCAGATTGCACAATTAGGCACGGGGTTGAGAACATTACGTGCGTTTTCATCGCCGAATATTAAGAACCAAACCAGCCGTGCGCCTCAAAAGCTGAGATGGGCTTATCTAGACCTTTGCGTGCGCTTGCACACTATGTTTGTAGAGTTACGCGCCCCACTGTCAGAGACACTGACAAATATTTACAAAAGGGAGAGCTAGAGGTGCGAGCCCGGCAAAACAGACTGCAGAATTACATGTGTGTAGAGTTTGAGATGCCCGCACATACACGTAAGCGTCTTTCACCAACCAGGCGTCATACAAAACAGAATGTAACATTTAGATGATACTCTTTCTTAAGGTAGTTATAAATTATAATTAACAATACCTGTCAGTTCTCATTAAAAATTGCCATTACTAACAATGCTTAACTTTGCACATCCACTCTGCTGTCTTTTCCATGAATGTTGCAGCAAACTTGTTCACACAAAACGTGTGTGCCGTCGGTGTTCGTTTGAATCTATTGTCAAAATGCAGTAATGTTAAATTGTCATTCAAACCATGCAGGGCGCAATTCAATATTACAGTTTAGCTATTGTTGCATTCATACAAAACGCTGATGCGCTTTGTCTTGACTGATATTGCCCATTGTATTGTGAATCGTCAATTTTTTATTCTTCCGCCAAAAAAATGTGATATTGGTTTTTGTTTGTTTCTCTCAGTAACCGATGACGACCCGGACTGTTCAGTCACAGAAATTAGTAGTTCTTCAATGATGGTGATGCGCAGTGGGTAGGAATCTTGGTGTCAGCTTGAATTAATATACTATGGAGGAAAATGCATGCATGAAATTTTTGCACAACAAATATTTTTGAAAAATTGTTAACGTGCGATGTACTGTCTCTACGTGTGATATTTTTGAAACGTGTCTTCACATGCGCTTCATCTAATGAATTCACGTGCGCATCACATATTTCTTATCTATGTTTGCGTGCGCTGCCTGCCAAATTGTGCAAACTGGTATTGAGGGCCCTCCAAGTTAGCATTTGCTGCAAAATTGATTATCATTTCATAAATGTGAAACCTTGTTGTGCCTCAAGTTTTGAAAATGATGGAACCTTGCATACTAGACATTATTGCTAGAAAACATATGGTTTGCATAGATCTAAAATAGCAATTTTTGCAAAATAACAATTATTTGCAATATTTATGCTCAGTTCATTCTATTCAATCTATCTGCAATTCATCTATTTAATCATTCTTACAATTTTGAAACTGCAAAACCATTGGCACAAATGCAATTTTGTTCAGGAAAATAATTATTTTCACATCTTAAATCTCAATCTTGCCAATATGGCAATTATTTCTACTGTTTTTAATGCTCCGTGCATTCAAAATAGCTAAATACTCATTCCATAAATTTTATAAAATGTGGAATGCTCATCAGTGAGAATTTTTGCATTAAAATAACTATTACATAGTTTTTCACATTGTTTGTGAAATAACCATAATATTTGAAAATCTGTCATATGCATAAGATAATTTAGGTAATTGAACAACAATTAATAGTTCTGCAATTTTTTCTGAACTGAGGAACACAGGGAAAGGTCAACACTAGGTAACACTACAAGAATGTTTGCAGATAAAATTAAATGATTACATTATCTCCAGAATTGCAGTTTTTGCTATTCAGCTATTAGCTAGTTGCAATGTTAGAATGTTCTTTACATAAATAATTATACCACTAATTTAAAATTTCTTTGTTGTGTTTTAGCTACTGTTCTGGTAATTGTGTCACATTCCACACTAGGTGAAGGTATTTAGTGCTTGAAAATTTATGTTTTGTACTTGGAACTGTGATTCCTGTAATTCTTTGCAATTTTTTTCTCATTTGATTCATTTGTTCTAAAATCTGCCTGTTCACCATTCCACAAATTTTGGAATAGTGGAAAGCTTCGTAACAAATGAAGTTTAGCTAAAGAAGCATCATTTGACGTCTTAAATTGCAATCATTTTGATTCAGGCACTGCTTGCAACATTTCACAAACTACCCCATTCCATATTTATGAATGTTTCAATTGATGTGAAATGGTCAGCCTCATATTAGAAAGTAATTCTGCATATTCACCCAGTTACACATTAATGTCTAGGTTTTTAATATTGCAGAGAAGTAGTTCTGCATGCCATGCAAATTAGATGGTAGGTTGCTTTTCTCAGTCTCTTAGACACTTGACCTGTGTAACTGCTCTTCCCCAGGAAAGGTATCAAGTGGGAAAAGTAGATAAAGAGAAGGAGTGAGAAAGATTTTTGGATTCCAAAAATATCATTAGATCTTGCCAACTATTTTGAATTACTTCAATCTTCCTTAACAATTATAAGACAATTTTCAATTATCCCCATCTTCATAAACAAATGCCTGGAGACTGTTTCAGGTCATTAGGAAAATCTTGCCAACAGATTAGCCCTACTCCAGGGTTGATCAGTAAGCAAATAACTGGTAAATTTGCCAGGAAACGTAATAGTTAGAACTGAAAGAATCAAGAAAACAATAATTCAATTTATTGATAATTTAATGTGACCTACAGACACATTCAGAACTAAACAAAAACTTGTATGTGTAGTATTACTGCAGGCATGTGGAACAATACAAACAAGTTATACATCAGCATAGAAGCAGGCTGTAGGATACAATTTTTTTATGGTAACTGTGGTGGTTATGGTCAGGTAGTTGAATACCATGGGGTAAACCAGGAAGTCAATACATAATTCTTAATATGAACAGTTGCCCTGCGGAGAAGAACTAGGTATCCTAGGATAAAACGTGGAATTTTCACCCTGCAGGTTACAAACTAGTACTTTTGCCCCGTGGGTCAGAGAAAATACCCCTAGGTTAGGTTAGGTTGGGTAGGAAGCTTCCAACAATATGCTAATAACGTGGCCACCATATATATCCAGCTGCAAGCAGCATAATGAATCAAGTTGGCATAGAGCCGTTGCCCCACAGTATTGAGCAACACCAGGGTGGGCACAAAAGTATATATTTTGATTTTGTAGCTAATTCAAAGTAGATGACAATATGTGTCTCACAGGACATATCAATATAGGTGAAACCTAGTTTGACCTATAGCTACAAGTTGCCAACAAGGAGGCACGGATGCAAAACTACCATGGCATGGCAAACCTAACAACCAAGTCTGAATGTAGGTGTAACAAATGCAGAGATTCTCCTTACCTTAGAAGTTATTTCTCAACATGGTCACAAGTCACTCCTTACTCAAGCCGATCAACAAAACATACATGTGTTATTTTCTCAGACATGATCCCAGACTCTGAGATAACCAAGAAAATGATGTACTGCTTTCCAAAATGTTTTTACACAGCTACTTTTAGATTGGCTTCTTCTTTGATATCCACTTGTTTGGAAAATTTAAAGAAGTTCAGTTTTTCTCTGTGTCATTGGATCAAAGTTTTAACATTATAACTAAAAATTAGCATATGGATTTCAGTGCGCAGTTTTGGAACACAAAAATCTTGTAGTTAACTGTTACTTTGGGTCGCAATTCTGAGGACATGCAACAGCCGAGATATAAACTCAGATTTTAAAGAGGGCAAGTCTAAGTTGGAAGGTCAGAAACTCATCTGATATTAATAGATAGACCAAATGCCAAAGTTTTTTGAAGTTGATGTTTCCTCCTTGCTCCTTGTGTTCACTCAGTAGATATTCAGTGTGAGATGTGTAGTGTGGTAACTGTGGTTTGCCTGCTGGGATAGTGCAGTTGACATATTGCTCACCTAAACTATAAGCAAGCAATGCAGGCAATGCCAATCTCATGTATGAATCATTTTAAAAATTGGCTGACCTAATGAGGTTTCAATAGATTTTTTCTTTCCTATTTCCTTGTCTGATATATTGTGACCAACTGAATTCTAGGTGCTATTCAGTCTGTTACTTAGAGCATGAATTTCTGGATTGTTTGACCCATTATTTTATTATGCACCTTTGATCCTGGAATCTGCTGTGATGTTTGTGCGCACTTTTTGGTGTGTAACCATATCATTTGTGAGGCCTCCAAAGTGAGAGACCTGCCTGAGCTGAGGTGAACAGCTTAGGTGGCATTGGTGAAATTACACTGGTGATATGGGCAACATGTCATGGAGCATAACATTGCTTACTTGAATAATGCCTAATTTATGGCACAAATAAGGCTCACCCAGGGCAAGAAATATCACTCATTCAAATAAAATATAGCCCAGGCATAGGCAAAAAAAATACTTCAAAATTAGGCCTACTTAGGAGACTTGCCTAAATTCACACTTCCAAAGTTGCATTAGTTCATCAAAGCCTCAATCAATGCAAACTATATAAATGATTGTTTATGAAAAAACATTTTATAAGTTTATGTCACCGTATTTCTATGGTGAGTGGTAAGGCTGGTGGGTGAAACGGGTGGCTCAACTCTTGAAATTCTTCCTGGACAGACTGGACAGTGAACAACTAGACTTTGTTTTCGTTGGTCCAGGTAGGTCATCTAACCAGTTCTTTGGAAAAGTTTCATCCCGTTTGGGTCTTTTTCAGGATCCCCAGCACAGCTCATACAGGTTTACCCTCCCATTCTCACATCTACTGCTTAGAAGTATATGTCCCCACTCATATAAGCAAAATCGCACAATTGGGCGCATGGTTGCGAACATTACGTGTGTTTTTTCGTGTAACGACTGCTCTGCCCCGATAGTAGGGTACGAAATTAAAATTGGTACCGTGATGCATACCCTGGTTTAGTTTGATACGGCGGGGTAGTGGCTCTGTGACGTCATGTTGCGCACAGCTGGATATACTTGCTGACTACGTTGCGAGCATAATGTAGGATCCTCCCTAACTTAGAAGCGAGTATATCTAACCCGCGAAGAAAAAATACGTGTCTCTTGTCTGCCGAGCAAACGTACGTATTAATATATAGAACGTAGTTCTCACCAGCGGGGCGAACGTGCGTTTTATTGATTATATAATGACTGCCCATGGTATTCAACTACCCCACCATATCCACAATAATATTTGAAATAATCTCGTTTCTTACAGCGTTTAGAGGTACCGGCAAACACATACAAGATGAGTAAGAAGTGTGTACACAGAACGGTGGACTGCAGAATTAGATCTGTGAAAAGTGTGAGATGATCGCTGACAAGCGCTAGCACCAGACTCCAACCAGTCGTCTAACAAAATAGAATGTTACGTTGCAGAAACAATCACTCTTCTGATAGGCATAACAATTAAAATTGAAAACCACTATCAGTTTCTATTTAAAAAAATATGTAAAACAACACCGTTAGTTAGTAGGAGGCAGCCACGCTGTGACAATGCAACACACGTCGGATCAGAATTTCACCACTTTCAACCGGATACACGTAACCGATTCGATGTATTGCCCGATGAAATGAACTCTCCGAATACAGAGGAAATTATTGTGATTGGTGATTACAATGTCACCTCCTCCAAATCAAATCAGCAAAAAAGGAGAATTCAACTAAAAATACTCGACAAAGCCGATTTTAAACTTGATGAGGTCGCAGGCATAATCGCAAAAGAAATGATACATTCATCTAAGCGAATTATAATACAAGTCGGAGCTAAAGACGTGCCGCAGACGGAATTGACATAGAAAAGGTATGAATCCATGCTAAACAACATCAAACCTTCACACGCGAACCTCCATGTCACTGGCATCCTGCCCCATCCGGACCAAAGTAGATATAAGTTACGCAAGATGATTTTACTAAGCAATCGCCTAACAACTTTCTGTAAAGCCCAGAAAATCTCTTTTTCGGATCATTGGGATACAATGATCCACCCAAAGTACTATAACTTTAATAGAATCACCAACAAGGCTCGCATTAACACGTACGGACTTGATACTATCGAAAACATCTTTAAAAATATCGGCGCTGGACTTATCAACGAAAATAAATCAAAAAACTTAAACAATATCATACCAATAACTCCGCCAGCAGTGCTCGACGAAACGACTTAGCGACCTCCGCCCGTTTCAACACAAGATACACAACAAATACAAGTGCCCATCAAAACACCACCACAAGTCCAAGCAAAAAAGTTCCTGTCATCAATCCAGTACGAATTAGAGGCAGTAGTCGCAGCTCCGCTAGAATAACTTGTGTAAACGAAAGCGAATGTCTTGGCTCCGACACAAGACCTCAGAGAAGAAGCAAAATAAGTCAAGCAAATCAAGTTAATGTGACTAACGGTACTCTCAAATGTTACTACGTGAACGCTAGAAGTCTCAGAGACAAAATTAAAGAATTAGGTATCCTTGCATTGAATGAAAGTATCGACTTAATAGCTATCACAGAATCGTGGATGAAATCGAGCTCCAGGCATTATTTAGGCAAATTTACTCCTTCCGGTTACTCACTATTTCACAAAGATAGACAAAGCCGAGAGGGCGGAGGAGTGCTGCTTCTCGTGGAAAAACACTCTGCAGATATTAGAAGTCGTCATTCCAAACAACAGGCACGACACAGTATTAATCAAAGTAGTCAGCAAACATATAAAATGTAAAATCACTCTGGTCTATCGCCCCCCATAAAAAACAAGGTTGAAGATGATATCAATCTTTAAAACACCCTCGTCGATTTTGTCACAACAAAACACAGTATTGTGCTTGGCGACTTCAATATCCCCGACATTGATCGGGAATCAGACGAATGTACTGCCACCGGCCAACGTCTGATTGATTTTGCAGACGATAAGTTCATGACCCAAATGGTGAAAACACCTACAAGAGGTAGCAACATTCTGATCTCCTATTTAGTGCAAGCGACTCTCATGTCACGAACGTTGAAGTATGCCAACCACTCGGAACTAGTGACCATCACTGTATCCGTTTTTTGATTGAGCTCGAGTTGAAAACATAAACAAACTGCGAAAAAGTCCCTAACTTCAGATTAGCTAATTTTGATAGCTCAAGAGAGTCAATAACGTCAGCAAATAGAACCCTCGGACAAGATGTCAATCAATCGCTTGACTATTTCTTGACTGCGCTTAAAAAAATATCGAACATGAGCATATCCCGAGCAAAAGCAGGCGAACAACAGCCCATCAGCCCAAGTACTGAAAAGGAGAATTGCAGCGTCTTCATTCACAAAAGAAAGCAAAGCATTCGGTTAAGCAGAGACATGGACATGACGACGTAGCAAAAAATGAATACAAAATTAGCAGACGAGACCTAAAGAGGGTCCTGAAACGTAAGAAGAAAGATTATGAAAATGAAATTGCTG
>SDVV010027991.1:0-12024 GCA_016164225.1 Gammarus roeselii | reverse complement strand
TATACAACAACTTAAATGCAGTATTAAAGGTCAAAACCCCACACAGATTCTTCTTGCACAAATGTTGTTTTCCGGACGCGTTCATGATGATTTTTTCAACCTTGATATCATTTCTACGTCGTTCGCTGTTGGAGAACTGCTCGATTATTTCTTAGACTGGTACATTTTGACACAGATAATACGCAAAGTAGAGGCAGTAAGCTACACAAACCAAGGATTGATCACTTTGGATCGGTTTCTGTAGTACAAGTTGTATTTTTGAATGAGTATTATAATACGAAGCTATAGTTCCTCCAAATATTTATGGTTTAAACCCAAGCAAATCGGAAAAATAGTGTTTGTGATCGCTTTTAAATATGAAGGTCCCATGACCCATTTATTAGGATCGCTTTCGGTGTTAACAATCATATAGCCGTACATTGGATGCATGGGCATTCTGTATGCAGCAAAACACCCTAAAAAGGAACGTTTCATAATTGGATGGCTCTTGTAGATAGTTGGCGAATACCCTCACGGTCGAATTTATTTGGATGACACCGAGTGAATAGCCTACCAGAAACACGATCTTATTCGTGGTGGAAGGAGTTTCGCAATTCAATGTTATACGTATGCTTGCTCATATTTTCTAGGTTAATGACATCTTCTGAGTCGGTTGGCCTTGTATTTATAGCAAATATTGCTTTTCCTTCAGGGAAGTTTTGTCTTGTGATGAGATGAGAGCTGTTACGCGTCCCTAGAGCCGAAAGTGTTTGATGGTATGCTTGGCCGCAATATCTGGGAAACGATGACTTAATGTTGGTAACGCAGTTTCCGTTTACATCGACAATAACGTTTTTGATGTCGTTATGCTGGAAGTTTTTTAGATTGCGAACATATGCTCCATTATGTGCCGCTTGATGGATGAGAAATAGGGCTAATTTATGTGGAACAATCCCGTTGAAGGGGGAATCAGTGGAGTTGGACTTTTTAACCGGTAGGATACACGATTGTTTTGACAATAGGCGATTGAACAAGTATTCAATCATCTCATTGTTTTTTGTGAGCGCTTCATTACGAGCAAGCAAAGCTGTAGGGTATGGTTTAACCTTTTTACATCATAATTTGCATAAATCGACTGAATAGATGTATTCTTCATTGTCATGTGTTAGAAGAGCGCTACTTGGTTTTGCCAGCTCCAATCGTATATATACGCTGACATTATCCAATTGATAACTGTTGCTACCGGCTACATCAAAGTTTATTGGCCCATCATGTGTATACCTTGACGTACACTTTCTTGAATCCAGGTCTCATTTTCGTTTTGATTAGCAAAATTTGCTGCGACGATGGTATCTGGAATGGGTGTTTGCAGTGACTTATACATCATATTTAACCCTTTATTATTTAGATTGGGGCATTTTATGAATGCATAGGCGTTGAGATTATTTAGTAGTCCTGTATAACTGTCTCCCTCACACTGAACACCAAATAGGATTAGGGAGTGACTTTGGAACATGCGATGAAAAAATCTGTCATCGAGTGTAACCTGTGCAGCGGTGGCCAACGCGCTTCCATCTGCATTTCTAACACGGATTTTGATTTCTGCAGTTAACGAGTTCAAGTCGACCATTTCATTATCCAACCTGGAAATATGAAATTAATAAAGGAATCGGCTACTCTACCATCACACAGGCTGCTGTTTGTACTAAGATAATTTCTTTCAAATTTTGACTTGATACTTGATCCAATTACATATTCTTTGTTGACGGAGGGAAACGTATCAATCACTCCCATTTCATAGTTTCCAGTAAAGGCTTCTAGCCCTGTCATGTTGAGAGATGATCCGCCATGCATGTTGTCGGTATAGAACCTCACCTGAAACTAACGATAACGGCGCATGAACAGTGGTATTCATCAGTAATTAAATAATGGACGACACGACTCCATCTTTCTTCCACTGTTCATTTTTGATTTACGTCTTTTCGTTACTTTTCCTGTAATCCTGCTTCCAACCATGGCGTTCTTGGTAACATTCTTGAGCGTAGCAATCCCATGTTCCTTAGTTGATTTTTGCATATCTTTCTGCTCCGAGTAATCGTGTGCCATGTTTCGAGCCATATCGTCAGCTGCATGTGGTAAATTTTTTTTGTAGAAAGAGCAATGTACGTCATACAAGACTGGCTATGATTGAGAAGAAACCGCTACCCCTCTGGTACAATATCGGAATTGTGAATCGATCAATATCATGTAAACTGTCACCGCGTATTTTGTCACGTTTTGCGAAATAATGTGTATTGTTTGTACGACAGATATGCATATACCATTCTCATGATTGCTAGTTACCAAAAGACCTTATTTATATCCAGCGTTATATTTATATGGCTCTAGCTTCTTTTAAAATGCAATACGCATAGGCTCGATCCACCATCCTTGAAGGGGATGATACCACCAAAACCATCTCGTAGATCGATGGAAATGGAATCAATATAACCACGTTGTATTTTTTTATATATGACATGTGCACGCGTAAATGAATAAGATTTATTAACTGGAATAACGTCAGGAATATTGACCCACTTGTCGCCCATAAAACTGCGTGAAACGACATCCGAGTAAACGTTTATGTAGCGTACATTACCGTTCATGATAGACATTTTTTCGCTTACGGCACCTTCATCGACATTATATTTACACATCGCTCCACCCATGAAAGCAGCCTATCTATCTCCTACAAAGGACCAATTCACCGTAGCTTCAGTATATTTGAATTGAGTCATGTTTTGTGGAATAGAGGCGTTGAACTTCATGCGTTGTGTAGCGCGTTCATATTCGAATAATTTTCCCTAATACTAATGATTCGTTTCCTTAACAGATTTTTTCTGATATTGACATTCAGCTCGAAGATGTGATCTTCCAATTAATTATCTGAGATATTTTTGCTAGGATCAAACAAAGCAGTTTCATGCCCGACTCTTTCATCTTTATCGTTAAAATAGTCTACGTAGAATACAATAATGTATTATTCATTGTGCTTTTTATCATGAACCAGTCATTATAGAATACTTCTACAAGTCATACGCTCCACACTTCCTGTAGCTGTATTCCTAGATAAAAGTTGTTAGTAAAACTTGAAGATGTGATGTTTTGCTACATTTGGCTACTGTCCAGCGATGAGACATCGACAAAAAGTCCTCCGGTTCCTGCATTCTACACTGGGTTCTACGTCATACTGACAACAAACTGCTTGTAGACATCAATACATACTCTAACTAGTCGGACAATGAAACATACCTGTTCAAGTATACATTTATTTATTTACATTTTATCATATTTACAATAACTTAGGAATATATACAGAATAAAACCTGACGACGTGGATGTACTTTCGACATTCACGCGAGTACGCTCGCCAAAGACGGCCTCGCCCGGCTTACGTTTCTTCAAAGTCAAATCCATGTTTACATCGACATCATTATCTATTACATATCGCTTCCTCTTTTTAGTTACGTTAGGTTCAACTTCAATGGATTTTTTTGTGGATGTATGGATGCCCATGGGCAAGATTTGTGCACGCGTCAACAAAGTAGCCTTTATTTTCAAACTTACTGAGACAATTTTTAATAGTGCGCACAGTTTGAAGCTGGCGTGCTTGTGCGCGAATGTTGTGTATGGTCTCAAAGTGTGTGTATGTTTTCTGGTTATGGATGTTTCTATATTGTTCATGTCTGAGTTTGGCTTGTGTCTGGTAATTGACACCCTTAGCAGCTGATTTTGTGGCGTCGGACTCGAGTAACGTACTGTAGCACTTTGGTTGCAAGCAAATGATTTCACTCGGGTAGTCGTTGGCTGTTTCACTTTTCAGTAGTCCCAGCTGTCCTTTCTGTGTTTCATCGCATAAGGGATGATTTTTGGGGTAGTTGGAGAAGTCCATGTATTCAGTCAGAGGAGGTTTATGCATTTCCGTCTCAATGCCATTCACACCTTTGAACTGGAGCAGCAACGAGTTTGTGTCCGAGTATCTGAGCGAGACGTTGCCACCGTATTTGGGTTTTAGTGAGTCATAAAAGAAGCTGTAGACTTTGCTTTAACTGTTTCACGCACGTAGAACCCAACTTGGAGTGGGTGAACCATTCGGATATTCCTCTCCTTGAGGATCATGATGACTGTTTCGGGGCCGATGGCGTAGCAGTTTTTCAGGGAGGGGCTGACAGCGTGTTTTCGGAACTCGTTGATTGTGCACACGACCTTGCCTCTAGGCTTCTGTTGAGCGGATTGAACAAAAGCTTTCCGTATATACTATTTGATAAAAGCTTATATAGAGACTTTTCGAATGAGTTCGTAGACTCTTGACGATTTTGGATATTTTTCATAATGAAGGATTTGAAGACAGGTTCCTGTTTGTGTCGGAAAATTCTATGAACCTTGGGGAATTCCAATCTTTGCCTAAAGAGTACTTGCAATTATTCCAGGGCGATGAGTTAGCCAGTTTAAGTCAGATGACTAGCAACTAGCCCACGATCTGCTCGTTTCCTGTTTATGAGGTGTTCCGAGCCTGCCAAGAGATTTTTTGTGCAGAACGAAACATCGTCCAAGCTGACTTTGTGATGTAGCAGTAGTAGTGGCAGTTCGTCTGTTTTCCTTGCAGCTTCGTCACCGACTTGGGCATTAATAGAGGCAATGTACATGTACTCGCCAGAACAGTCAGCGTTTACCAAGTCAAAGGCTTGAATTCAAGCATCCTATATAAAGACTGTTAAAGTCCCACTTTGCTGCTGAAGACACTGGTAGCTTTGGGTCAAAGTCTTTGCATCGGAGATTGTTTATCTTGGTAAGACCTTTCGTCAACGTTACACATCCGCCTCGTGTATTTTTGTCAATAAAGTGAAGTAGATCGATATCTTCGACCAGCTCCAGTTTCATCTTGCCTTCGTAGAGGGCTGTTTGCATTGAAAAGCCAGGGGTGTTCACAAAATGGACGGGATCCAGGATGTAGTCACGTGTCATGGTCGAGAAGTTAGTACGTCCAATCCTCTCAATGTAAATATCATGTCGTAAGCCGATGCATTGTGTGCTATATAAGGCATATACATGAGTTTCTCTGTGATTCTGAAATTGCAATTCGAACACAGAGCTCTAATATAATTGCCAGATATCACTTTTTTATTGGGTCCAAGGACACCTTCGATGTAATGATTATGGTGGCGCACTCGTTTTTGACCTTTTTTTATAAAAAGTGTCAAAGCAGCACTCACGTGTTATGCTTTTGCAATATTTTTTCAAGTTTTGTTTTGTAAGGACAGGGGTCGGGGAACATTGGTAAGGAGTCCATGTAATCATTATAATTCCGCAACATATTTCTGGTAAAATGTGTCTCCATCTCCTCAAGTGGAATTGAAGTTGAATCGACTACTTTGTGCCCTACAATTTTCTCGTCTATACCCACTAGAGTATAACTGTACATGCATAACTTGTGTATGTTGACTACATTTTTTCCCTCTTTGCATGGCTCCAGCACAGATTCACAGTCATGATAACAAATAACGGTAGGTTCCATTGTTGCGTGCTTGGCTGATAATTGGCATATTTCACCTTCTTCAGGCATACCGATATTTTGCAAGCCTTTACTGGATGAACACAGTTCTACGTGTCCAGCTTTTTTGCTTTCATCCATGCCCTGCATGCAGAATGGACAAAAAAAGTTGTCTCTACATCTCGTATTCCGAAATGTTTGCATAAATATAGTGAAACATGGAATGAGCGCGACATGGTTGGCATCTAAGATTTGAAGAAGATGGATCGTGCGCTTCTCACTGGCATCGAAGCTGCCTTTGAATAAACTGACAAGACCGAACCTTACCTTCTTCTTTGTGAGCTGATTTAATCTATAGATAACTTAACAATCCCTTTATATGACTGGAAAATCTTCTAAAGCATCAGGTTTGGTGCCGACCTGGACAATTTTAGGGCCAAGGAACATAGTTGCCAAGACGTTATGTTCCATTAACACCCGTCAGTAAGATTTCAAACTCAACACTGTTTACTGTATTAATGCTCCAGTCACTACCTTCTAGCTCCGGTTTTCTCTAATTTACTTTCTATATATACCCCGAGATCCACAATCAGCTCACATAGCAAAGTGTTTTTTGTCAGCTGGATCGCTTTTGTGTTAAGCACACAGTCTTTGTCACCTACAGATGCATCCTCAACTTGTTTGCTCATCTTAACATTTACAATGCTTTGGAGTCTTTGAAATGAGCCTATTTTAGATTCAGTGTGTTCCGCTTGCTCCTCACGTCCTGATGTAATCAGTGTGGATATGTTGACATTTTCAGTGTATGGTATAACTGTTGAAGTTACAAAATTGTTTGCCAACATTCCTATAGAGGTAGGCGGTTAAAATATAGGCTCACGCAACGGGTCAGTAGCCTGAGCGACGAATGGGTCCGCAGACGAAGCCGATCCATCAGGAGGCTGAGTAACAAACTGTCCAACAGGAGACAGCGCCAAGGGTGCATCCAACGCATCAGTAGGCCGAGCGGCGAATGGGTCCGACGACGGAGCCAAGCCATCAGTAGGCTGAACTCAGGGTAGATCCAAAGACGGATCAACAGTTAGTTGAACACCAGGTTGTTCCGAAGACGGATCAGCAGCAGCAGCACCAGGTTGCGGGCTTGCGCTAGGGCTTGCGGACATTGCGATGTTTCCGCTGGGTGGCAGGCTTGCGCTAGTGCATGCGAGGCTAGGTTGCGGACAGGCCACATTTCGGTATGGTTCGTTGCCACGAACACTCCATGCATCCTCCAACAATGGCGTATCCGCTATTACCATATCGTCTTGATTCATCCTACGAGCAAAGAAACACAGTTATGTCTTTAAAAGAATAAAAAAATTACTAACAAAGTTACAGCATGATATCTCTTTATTAGAACATTAAATGGACTGGTTAGAACTGGCAGTACTTACATCGAGAGTAGAACAACTGTCCGTCACTAAAAGAGCGTCACAGCACAAATAGCGTCTCATAAATAGCGTCTCAGCACAAATAATGTCTGAGCTGCGTCATTCGCTGTTTTATATAACAGCTGTCATACACCGCCCGATAACCTGACCAAATCAAAACGAAATCAAAGCCAAAATAATACGAAAACGAAACTGCTATACGTGTTGGAACATGTTTGCCGGCCCATAGCGGTGGGGTCATACAAAACTGGCATCGCTGAGTCGGTGGACACGCACATCATCACCTTCTCGTCGAGTAAACATCCTCCTCAAGATTGATCAACGAGTCCAAAAAAATGGAGTTGATACAAGTAGGAAAACTTGCAGTGACCATAACCGGACTCTCCAGAGGTTTGTATTTATTGCAGCGGGCAATTTTCTGTCAAAGACACTAACAATATTCAAAGTTATCTTGAAATTTTTGAAGAAGAATGAACAAGTGCCTGTTTTAGTAAGACAGGATTCTGCAAGTGTGGATCTGGAGTGCAATTCGGAAGAAATATCGCTTGTGTTCCTAAACAATAAATCAAAAGTCTAGAATTGTATTAAGTCCTGATTTTGTAGTTAGCTTCCTCAGTCATGAGGTTACGATGCTGGAGCGTAGTACATCTCAGTCACTAGAGCAAATCTTGGAAGACAAACCCCTAACGATGGACATACCAGACAGATCATTCTATAACGCCTTCTCAACCTATGGTGAAGATGTTCCTGAAGAAAGAAGTTGACACTTTCAATAGCAAAAATTATAAAAATTATTTTGTATACACTAACCTTTGCAATGCATCATGTTCGACTTTGTGAAAGTCAGTTTCTGTAGTCTGTTGCGGGTAGTGCCACGCTTGTGTCTGCCATGGTGGTCTCTGCCACGGTTGTCGAGGCAGTGATGTACAGGCAGCGGATGACGATGGTAGTTTGGGTTACCTTACCTAGGATCGCCGTGATGGTTTGGGCAATGACTGACCAGCGGATAGCTCTGATACGCAAAATTTGCTGGAGGGTACTGCGTCGGTCTGCACACAAACGAAATTTATAAATTTAGAAAAAATATATAACCCTGTTTTTGCTCTATCATGGAATAGTTTGATTACAGAGTTCAAAAAGATGTAGAAATTTTCGTTAAACATACCTTATCATCCCTGAAGTTCCAGGTTGATCTGGCCTACCCCGATCGAGTTGTTACCACGAACTGTTGAATAAAAATAGTAATGAATCAACGAAGATAAAATCGATTGGTGGAAGAAACACACGGAAGCAACATTGGTTGATGTCAAAGATGTGGCCATGACCGATCTAGCTTTAGAAATGTAAATAGCCTACGCTGATAATTACCTGGTGACGCCAAACAGGGCCTTGACTTCAGCAGATCCTTGATGGAACTGATCTGCAAAGGAGATAAAGTATATATAAATTAAAGGTTATTTGCAAATAGTTAGCTGTGTATCACCTGTTGGGTATGATGGAGACTGTTAGGTATGCGGACGTCAACCTATTCAACAAACCCGCTTAATTGTCTGTGAGCGGGTTCTCATCTAGTGGGATGAGTGTCATTATTGGAAAATTATTCACTAAATAAATATAGCGCTTCGATGAGGTGATCATTTTGGGGTCAGAGCACTTTTCTGTAAGGAAACACGAAAAGATAAAAATTCATACAGGTCAAGTCGCATTCGATCCATTACCCAAAGAATCTAAATGTAAACTCCTTGACTGTATGACGATTTGATGTTAGAATCAGAGTCTCTACTTATTATTGCAAATGTTTTTTGTCGGGGACGCCACTCAAATATCAGTGCGATATATTTAAACCAATCGCTCTTTCACGCTAATCCATTTCACCGCACAATATCTTTGAATACCACACACTCTCGTATCCTAATCATGCGCGATATAAATCAATTACGTTACTTTGGCAAAACATTCCTTGCAAGAGACAAGATTGAATCGTTTATCTCCGTATATAAGATGCATGTGGAACAAAAACCATATGGGCACAGCTTGGTCGCTTTCACACACCCAAATATTTGATTAGAACACAAATTACATGACATGAATATGAATAAGCGTTGCCTCTATAAAATATAATGTATACCAGATCTTAGATTAGTATTGAATTAGAATGAAGAGTGTCTACTTCAATCCAGAGGCTGAAGGATCATAATCTAACGCGACGGCCCTACATCAAAGTTATACGAACACTTGTCCGTCTACAACAAGGCGCGATGTTAAAAAAATTCTACAAGAGTCAGAGACTTAAACACGATTTAAACAAGCTCCTCTGAAATTTACCAGACGCATGTTCACAACTGCGCGTCCTGGAACGATTCTCCGTGCGGATGTTGCCTATATGAAAGATTAGGCAAATAAAAATGAAGGAATTATATATTTATTGATCGTCACTGATATGTACAGCAAATATCTGTGTGTACAACCCTTGAAAGCTATTACATTTAAAAATATGATTGCAGCATTTGATACTATATTCAAAGAACTAGTATGACTAACAACTCGAATCTGTTCGAATCAGGGAAGTGAGTTTATGAACAAAAGCGTTAAAGCTTATTTGACCAGCAAGAACATATCTATTTATTACACCTACAGCAAGGCCGTTAAAGCATCACTTGCTGAACGGAGAATATGGACTATGAAACTGAAGTTGGGTAAACATATGCATGCTCAAAAGACGGAACGCTGTATAGATTATATGCAAACAATTGTAAACACGTACAATATGACACCATATTCATCAATAATGGGCCGGGTCCCCTTTGACGTTTATTTGTTGAACGACCCAAGAGAAATTCGGGCACTGTTGTCAGAGATTTATAAAATACGACGTAAAAGGATTAAAGTGCACAGTACACAACTAAAGGAGGAAGCGTACGTACGCTTACAGTGCAGCGATCCCAGTCTCAGAACATTCCGGAGAGGACACGAACTAAAGTTTACAATGGAAGTGTTTCGTATTTCACGTATTAATCAAAAACATTACCCTCCGACCTATGAAATAACACCGCTCAATACTGATGAACCCATCAAAGGAGGTTTTGCCTACAGGCAGGAACTAGTTCAGTGAGACCGACCTGATATTTATTCCTTCAAGGTCTTGAAGAGCCGAGTTAGACGAGGTTGAAAGCAAATCTACGTGATTTACACGGATTATCCAGACAGCAAACCTACGTGGTTTCATGAAGAAAACGTCGTGTTGTGATGTGTGATAAACGTACTTTGAAACGGAATTTGACCTTTTATGATAAATTAAATCAACTAAAATCATCCGGACGTAGTCAACTCATCAAACTATAAACTGATAAAGAAGTTGAAACCATCTGCGAAATATTTATAAATATACTGAGCGGAAAGTTTGTCTGTGACAAGCTAACCAATTCACGGGTAACTAAATTCAATTCTATGATAAAACAACTAGGCAGTAAATCATCCGGAAGTAAATCCTCGTGGACCAAAAGGAAAACATTATCAACCGAGCCTGGAGGGCTTCTGTTAATTTTACTATTACCCACTGCAGTGAGTTTCTCGACAAAAATAATTCATAAATGAAACGGCTTACTACCTAGTTCCAAAATCCAAAACGGATAAGTTTACAATAAATCATATAAGCGGTAGCACTACACCCTTATTTGTCACAACAGGAGCAGAACATAGCAGTCAATATCGCAGAACCAGAAATAGCAGAACATAGCAGTTAGAATCGCAGTCAAAAGTTGATTTGAACGCTTTGCCTGATATAACACTAAATTATTTTATTTTATCTAAGGACTACATCGCACTAGTATCACAACAGAACCCGCACCGGAACCGATCAAACAAAAGGAGCCAAATAATGGCGATGTTGCAGCACTATATACGGCCTCATTGCTCCCCGCCGTGGCTATACCATTGCCCCCGGTTTGCTTCATTCATTACATAAAAACAATAACACAACACTTATATTTGAATCGAACGGCTTTGTTAGCCATCCCAATGTCCAAAGTCCTATTTACGTTCTCGATCTCTTCAAAAGTTTATTGGTCAATAAACTGTGATGAGCAAATATGTCAATGACGTCATTCAAACGTTCCTGGATAAGATGCCTAGAGCATTTAACAAAAATGGACTACTGAAAATTGAAGAGGAGGAGGACGCGATAAAGAGATTTTGCGACACTTTAGGAAAGAACACATGACTTCGTATTGCCTACATAACACTCGTAAACACTGTTAAACATCCACTGCTTATAAAATCACTGAACAGCATAAACTGGTACGCGGAACATGTTAGACTATGACAGGGTAAAACATGTATGCTATCGCACCACATGCAAGAGGTAGTGCCTTTTCGAGACCAAGAGGTGAGCTCCCGTGAGCATCCCAACACTGCACTCTTTAGCATGACTGGCAATATAACGTATGCAAACAGGAAATAAACAGAGTCCCTTGGCGTGGAAACACTCCTAATATTTCCAACACAACCGATATTCATCTACAATACCACGTATCGTAACACTGATACTAAAATAAAACATATATAAGTTCGTTTGAAATAACTTACCTCGGGAGCACAGTCAAACGCAGGTCTACTTCAAACAGCTGCACGTAAGGCACTGCCGCAAGACCGTGAACGGAGTCCCAAGCACCATCCAAGGATGCTCTCATTGGCTTGGAGGGGGGTGTCAGGGAAACCAACGTGCGAGGCTGTTAACCCATTGGCTGCTGGGTTACGCGAGGCGGGGCATCGTCTGAGCTTCGCTCACTCATTGGTTGTTGGGATAGGTGGGCGGGGCTTCGTCTGAGCTCCGCTCACACCTAAGTCACCCAAGCGATCGTGAAATAGAGGTGCAAAACACCGTAGACTTTTCTGAACAGTAATGTGTCTTTTTTTAAAATGGACACCCTGTTCTGAAAAAAGCGTTCACCGATTTTGAAATCACCACGGCCTAGGCTGTTTCGAGGTCCCTACATGCAGGGGCGTTTTGACAGCATAACGCGTCTTGGTGACATCATGCTTATGTCGAATATCGATGCATGAATTACACCTAACATATGAATATAT
>SDVV010027990.1:0-12024 GCA_016164225.1 Gammarus roeselii | reverse complement strand
ATAGAACAAGGCTCCATCACCATTCTCCTGTCAAATGGAGCAACTCCCCAGCCGAGAGAAAACAGGAGAAAACCCCAGACATAATTTTTGACATGTTGACCTATTTATATTTATTAATATTTCAGGCTAATTTTCCGCCACACATGATAGGTTGTGTTATTGATGTATAATTGTCAATTTTCATTTGCATGCACAGCCACACTAGGATTATATAAGACAACCGGTGGCTGATGCATTTAATTAAATTGATTTCATTGAATTAATTATTGCACTAATCCCAGAGTGACAAGTAAAAATCAGTAACACGGTTTTTATTGTTTTTCAACCCTATGGCTCATGGGCAAGTAATTACGTTGAGTGCCCCACGTTGGGAACCTCACAAGCCTACGTCAGCCAGGCGGACTTAACTCCATCTAGATGTCCTGCCTGTGGTGGCGGTGTCTGGGGTTTCGGCCGCAGCGAAAGTCCCTCAACCTACCCTGCTTCATATCCTCACTGTTGGGATTGCGCCTTGTGCGCCGTCTCTGCGGTGTTGACGTGGACGCAGCCTGTGCGCTGCCTGGGCCTCAGGCCCACCGACACTTTCACGACACCAGAGCCAGGACATATACACTCATTGTTTTCATGGACTAGTGTTTAATTCCCATAATTTCTCTCGCACAAAACATTCCTGTTCCACATGAGGTTATCCCTGTACGAGTCTGGTTGGGGCGTTGCAGTGTAGCTGAGGGACCGGATCACGCTGGAAGTTTAAATGTTCTGGTGTTCACGATTGAGATTGTATCACACTGGTGGCCATATTTTAAGTGCAACACAACTCATAAAGTTAATCCAGATAGATAGCAACAAAAACACTCTACCACACCACTGAGCCAATCACCCCTTTATAATCTCCCACCTCCCCTTGTCTCAACACGCGCGTGTCGGTGTGTATCGAGGATTTCGGGCGGTGCGCTGGCGCGGTTTCCACCGGTGGAAACCGGGGCTAAGCAACAACTGAATTGCGGGTGTACATGCATTGTCAATATATGAAAAAACATATTTGTTCATATATTCTGTTACGTGATCTATTTCATATTTCAGAGTATTTCTACTTTTTATCAGAGGATAGTTCTAAATACAATGTCAGTCTCGTGTTTCAGGGAGGTGCTGAAACAGTAAACGTACCAAACCAATGTCAGTCACACGTTTACCCTAAAATTATATCCCAAATCAGAAATAAGGAATATATAGAAACCTACCCTAACTTCACTTCTATTGAATGAACACTGATATAAACACTCTCTTTATAATTAAACCACAAAAAATTCTCTCAAATTTACATGGTAACAAAGAAAAAGAGCAAATGTTAGGCTGACACATGTGCCTGACATACAGCTTGGAACCCTACTGTATTAACACCAGTATCATCACTACGTCATGATATATAACCACCATGGTATCCGAAATAATTCTGTATCTTCATGTAAGATTGAATCACATGCGCGCAAGTCTACAGCGCATGCGCTCAACCACTACCCCAATGTATACGAAATGCACCAAGGTTTACCCCACACTATACAACTACTCCAGGGTGTACCCCACAATATACAAACTACTCCAGGATGTACTCCACCGTATACAAACTGCAGCAGGTGGGCACCATAGTATACACTTTGATTTCGTACCATACTCCGGCTGTCGGTGCAAGTTCAAATTGGTAAATAATACAATTCTATGTCATCCCGCCGTTCAGGATGTAAACATTGAAGATTTAATGAGAGGCAGCACAGCCTAGTAAATGGTCACATGGAGGTATTAGAGCACAGCAAGACAGAGGTTGCTTCTTAACACAACGTCAGTCGCGTGTGTCTGTGAGGTGCCAAACCAATGTCAGACACTCGCTTGCCCTAAAAAATAGTTTAAATCAAAACTAAGGAATTGATACGACCTAACATAACTGATTATTGTACGACTACGAGCTTTACATTCCTTTTATATTAATACTACCAAAACCTCTCACTAAATTTTATAATAACGAAGAAAAAGAGGGAATGTCAGGCTGACACACGCTTGCAGAACATACCTACAACTTGGTATTTGGTACCATTATTGCATGACACACTCTACCAGCAACTGATTTCAGCAAGTCTCCCATCATTCAGTATGTCTAGTTCCCCCCCCCCCTCTGAAAGTCAATGTTATGTTTGAGAATTTCTCTCTTATTTAGGTATGATTTTTAAAATTCTGATTGTAGAAGAGTGTTCAAGTAAGGAAGTACTCTCCCCTCTCTTGTGTAGTCTATACACAGAGAAATTATCAGCTAGGATTAGACAATCTGCCTACCTAACCTAACTTAGTATGTTCTATTAACCTGCGGGGCAAATGAACGTTTTTCCAACCTATGGGCCAAGTTTCATATTATTCTAGGTACATAGTTTTAACCCACAGGGCAAATATATATTTTGCATAGGCCAACCTGCCATTCACATGGTGGCCGCCAACCCTTTTTAACCATTGCTTTGGGCTATAGACCCTGGCAGTCTAATTGCATGTTGATGACATTGTTTTGACTTTGTGGCAGGAGTTGGGAAAGCAGAAGTTAGACAACAGATATCACCAGTAATTTTGGGGAAGAGTTGAGGTCTTCTATAGCAAGGAGAGAACTCAGAGAAGCTTGGTCATGGTGGTTAATGGTATAGAGCATGATGAGGGAAGGATGTGGTAGGCAGCTGCTGGGGTGGTGTGTTAATAGATTGGGTGAAAGAATTGATATATCTGATTATCACACAGGCAGATTTGGACATGGGGAAGATGAAAAAAGGAAAAATGCAACCAAGGCCAGATAATAGTGGGGTAGACTGGCATGAATGTGTTTCAAGGCTCAAGCCAGTAAGTATGAAGTTTTAATTAATAAAAAGTCAGTGGAAAGTGGTGGCAGTCCCTAGCATTATGTATGATAAAGGAATGTCAGGCCAGAGACCCTAGGTTGTACACAAGGGGAAGTTGGAAGGGCTGGAAAAGATTCAAAATAGAGTACCTAGGGGAGGGAGACTGAGTCTAGTTGCAAATTGCTTTGTTTCCAACTAAAGTGATTCAGGGGGGGAAATGGGGTGGAGCTTCATCAAGGCATATGTTACCAATTCCAAACTGATTGAGTGGATAGATGATTATTCATTTTATTGATCATTGACACTTTATTTTAGTATTTCTTATTCTGTGGGCTCTTTTATCTATCTGTGCACTTATGTCATGGTGATAATTTTGGATTAGTTTCATAGTTATGTATTGTTTGACGCCTACAGAGGCCCTAGCTGGACAATGCGGTGTGTTAGTTAGTCTAGTCCAACCTATGGTGGGAGAATTTGCACTCTCCTGGGCGCCATTAAATGTCTGAGCACAGCTAGGCGTTTTTGATAGCTATAAGGCAAATTATGTTGCTGTTGATCTTGGAGAGTGAAAGTCTTGAATGGCACTGTGCATGGAGGGGGCAAGTCGAGGCAGGTTGAGGCAAGTGGAGATGTGTCAACTGGCAAGGCGATGACTTGAGATCACCCAGGCTGGTTGAGACTAGGTGACCTGGAAGGGGGGGCTACTCGCCGTGCACTCCAGGGACCTGGGGATTATAGGGACATGGAGGATTTGGGGGGACCCACTCAAACCATTCTGATTTCTGGGATCCTTTAGGACACCCTTGAGACCTTTTGCGACTCTTCTGAGACCTTTTGCGACCCCCCTGAGAAACTTTGAGACCTGCTTGAGGCCCCTCTGAACCCTGGGACCTCTGCTTCCTCCTCCCCGTGCTGTGAAACCAATAAACAGAAAAATTTATAGATGTGAAATGATTGAGCAGAGCATTAAACCATTACAATCTTCGAATTACTGGTGCAGAGGGCAAGGGTTGCGTCAAGGCTGGTCGAGGACTTGAGGTGTGTCAAGATCAGTCAAAACATGTTGAGGCAAGTCAAGTTGGTTGCAACGAGCCGAGACTGTCCGAAATGATTCAGACAAGCCAAGATGAGCTGAGACGAGGGGACCCGGGAAACTTCAGTTACCCTCCAGGATTTGTTCAGCTCATTTGCAACCCAAGACACCTCTGTCACGCCCCTCCCACCCTAAAATGCTTGAGTAAAATATCTGTTTATTACAGTCCAGATGATTACTAGCGCAGAGGAGGAGAGCCATGTTGAGGTAGGTTGAGGTGCTTAGAGATCAGTCTAAACATGTTGAGGCGAGTTAAGTTGGTCGTCACAAAGCAAAACTGGCCCCAATGATTCAAGACTAGCCAAAATGAGCTGAGGCGAGGGGTCTTGAGGGACCGGGGAGCTTGGGAAGACCCGGGGGACTTGTGTTACCCTCCAGGATTCATTGGGCTATTTTAGGGCCCAAGGGACCTATGCCCCCCCCCTTCACCCTATCCCCTTGAACAATAAGTACATTGCGGTTAGAGTTGATCTAATATGTGAAGCCATGGTCCTTGTACTAATTTTGACGATACTATCTGTGCACACTGGCGCGCGTTACGGACTGGCGTGTGTATATATTACTCTTGAAGTTCTAAATGACTGGAAGTGGAGATCTGTTTTGTCAGAGCGTTTTTCTTATACGCACCACCGTGCGTCTGACATTGCTAAAATTTTCTTCTAACTTCAAAAGCATATTTTTTCTTGCACCCTAAGTTGTGCGAGCCTACTGGAATCCATGATCATCGAGCCCTACGGGGCTCAAAGAGCCTCAACTCACATTGAGGCTCTGTTGGAACTGAGGATCAAATCTAAACTGAACTTTATGTTGTGCTTAGACCCAATGGTGGTAAGAAGGTGAGCTATGAGGGAACATAGATGTGGAAAGGGGAAAACAGACAGGTTGAGCCCGCCTTGAGGGACAATAAAAGGGGGGTGAACGTAAAGATGCTTGAAATGGAGTAAGTGTTTGGGATCTGGATGAATAGATTGAAAGTGTGGGGCTGTGTAGAGGGAGAATTGGGCATATGGGGACCAGGGTAGGGACCTGATTAAAGGGTTGTATGAATTGGCATAAAAGATGGAACCAGGGAGTGGGGATAAAATTTCACTCTGCCTGTTACCTATACAAAAAAAATAAAAAAGTCACGCTGCCAAGAGCATGCAATGGGTTGTGTGAGAGGCCTCACTGCTTTTCTACACAATGATGGGGGAGTTCAGAGGTGTGGGCCTCTGGTCCAGGACCTGCAGGTGGAATGAAATAGGAGATCAAAGCAGAGTATTTGGAGAACAGGCAAGCAAATTTAGAGCATCTTCTGCTCAGGTGCAACTTTTACTAGAGGGAGAGAAGACAATTGAATGCAGTGGGGGGGGGGGGGAGAGGCCAGAAACAGAATGCATCTACGGCTGGGGATGGGAGAAGGAAACCAGATAGAAAACTAGGGTAACTAAATTATTTGTGAGAAAGATGTGGGTCATGAGGGAGCAAAGACTAAGGGAGATCAAAGCTGGAGAGGCATTATGATAATCCCTGGTGGGAGGAGGGTCTTGTTTGGTGACTGTGGGGGCTTTGTAGCCTGGATTTTCCTGTGGTTGATTGCCACCCTTGCTCAGAACCAACTGCGCAGGCTTTCTCTGGACCCTGATATATTTGTTAGTCAGTTTTTTTCTAGCTTGTGGAGGGGCTTGTTGACTGCTCTCTATTTCTGTAATGTTTTACCTTGGTTTGCATCACACTTAGTGCCTCCCTTGGATCACACACTGTCATGTCCCCTTCCTTTATTATTTGTCTTTCACTACAACAATGATGCTATGCTTATTTTCTGTGTTTTGTAGGCTTTTGTTTACGTTTTTTTTTTCCATATGTGGTATCTGTTTCCCAAAACCTCTCTCCACCCTTCTTAGTAAGGGTCTTTAGACTTGAGCTTTCAGCTTTAGGTTATAGTTTGTTTTTACTCCTAACTCACTCTCTACCCTCTTGCCTCTTCCACCTCTGATATGTACTAATTGTACTCTTAGTAGCACTGATCAATATCAGCAGCAACAACAAGATGTGATATGATATATTAGAAAATAGTATAATTCATCATATGTTTCTTGGGATAAGCTCCAAAGGTTTGTTTTGAAATCACTTAAAATCTCCTCTGCTCTTGAAGTTTCAAACCCAGGTTGTTTCCCATGGATGCAGGCTTGCTTGCAGATATTGAATATGTAGCTAGCTCTATCTAAAATTTTCCAGTAGATTGCTTGGTCAAACAGCTAATACATTGTTAAAAATCATCTGTATTTCCAGGTAGAAGTTTTATGTTTAGTGAAATTGCAAGTTTCTTCGTTGAGACTCTGTGGCTAGTTATTTGCATCAGCTGTAGGTACCTTTAATCCAGTCTGTCCATTGTTTTTGTAAATTTATGGAAGGGGGCCAATTCTTAGTGAAAACTCTCCCTAAGAATTGAACAAAACTCTCCTGGCATGACGAAAATAACATTCTCCCAAAATACAGATACTCTGCAGATGCAAGACTGAATCTTCCCAGGCCATGATAACACACTTTGTGCTTCCAATCAGGCCTCCCCTGAACATTCTGCCAGGGCAGCTCCCTTCCATGTTGTTTCTGATGAGGTACAGAAATGTTAAATGCAAGCATGAATGTTATCTTGAGAGGTCTGGGTGAAGTAAGAGGGACTGATATCCATGTTGCACATTTGGGCGTGGGGTTGAGATCATTATGTGCATTTTAATCACTGAATATTAAGAATCAAACCAGCCATGCACCTCAAAAGTTGAGGTAGGCATATCTATACCTTTGCTTGTGCTTGCAGAGTATGTTTGTAGAGTTTTGTGTGCTACTGCTGCAAAATACTAGCAAAAATCTATACAGCAGAGAGCTAGAGGTGTGTTAACCGCGCAGTGGACAGCAAAATTACATGTGCGTGAAGTTTGAGATCACCACACATAGACTCAAATGTCTTCCACCTACCAGGCATCCTGCAAAACAGAATGTAACATCTTAATGATACTTTCTTTTGGTAGTTATATAAATCACAATTAACAATCATTGTCGGTTCTTCTTAAAAATTGCCACCAATAACAACACCACTCTTGTATCTCCTGACCATACAAGGGACAATGGTAATGCATAATTTTGCACTCCTTGTTTTGCTGTCTGTTACAAGTTGCAACAAACTTTTTTAGCAGAAGTGCGTGATGTTGGTGTTAGTTTTCATCTACTGCCAATTTGCAAATGGCCAACCCCAGGAGGGCAAGTTAGTCACCCAAAATTAGGTTTACCACCTGAATGAGCTGATAATTGAAAGCCTCCTCATATGATTGGGGACAGCAAAAAGCCAGCACACAGACATCAACATCCAACAAGTGAATGGCAGCAACATTAGGACAGTGAAGGCAGTACTCAACAAAACAAACCCCTCATCTTACAAACAAGCAAATGCCATGTTTGTAACCAGATCTGTTGGTACCCCCCTCACAATATCAAAACCCTCTAACAAAATGAAAGATGAAGGAACCAAAGCATTCAGCCAAGTCTCACTTGCAACAACAACATCCAAGGCACAGGTCCTGACAAAATCATTCAAGCAATGTGTCATGTTCATGAGAGAATCTTACATTTACCTGTCTGAACTTCAAAATGAAATGATTCATCTTGCCTCCTCAAGCAACCACAGCACCACCCCAGTCACCGCTGCCACCATCACCCCCTAGTACGTATAGGGCCACCCAAACTGGACTAAGCACCACCAGGAATGCCACTACCACACCCCACAGTACCAAAAAACATCAGGACCACCTGCACCCCAGCTGGAAAACCACAGTTGACAGCACCACCATGACCACGAAGGCTGCCATCACCATTAGCACCGCCATCACCAGGATCACCATGGCCACCACGACTCCGGCTGCCATAACCATCACCTCCACGAGGAGAGCTCTGCACAACTGCCCTCCTAGCAATCCACTCCTGACTCTGACAGTAGGTCAAATTTATCTGAACACACTGATTTAAGCTCATCAACATGCATCAATCCCTGTGCAGTATTCAGCAATGCATACCTCTTATCATTTACAAAACATGCTCTAAATAAGCCAGTAGTATTCAGACACTTCATTTTGCTTGGTTCAATCATACCATTTATGTTGCACCAATCTGGGATAAATAAGTTATGCAATTCAAGGTCCCAGCACAACTAGGAGACTTGCCTGTTCTCAATTTGTGCAAAAATTACATTCATTTGCTAATAAACCCAATGTGGCTAATAATAATTTTAGTAAATATAGCTCACCTTTGTATCTCACCTTTGCAGCCCCCCACAGCCCTGGCAGCCGGGCATGCAGGCATGGAAGGCAGTAGCTATACTTCAGCAAGCTAGCAATAAAAAAGAATAACAGGGCACCAAGCTGCAGTAGGGAAACTGGTCAGAATGACACACAAACAAAACCTCAAATCAAATTCACTGGGTTGAGCTAAACTCATGCAACACTCCCCTCCCCTCGAATCCTCTGTCAAAGCCCCCTTGAAGCCAAAAGGAATTGCATTGCACCACATCATAGGGCGGTTGGTTCCAAACCTGCACACAGCAAGAATAAATGAATCTGCATTCATAGTCCATCTGATGTCAAGGAACCACCAGCTTGAATGCCCACAAGTACAAGTATCTAAGGCTCTCCCGAACAGAGCAGGCAAACCTGAATCTTCAGATTAATGAAAAATCTTCCAACATTTTGTCAGATGTAAATGGAACAACCTCCCCCTGACAGAAACAACTGCTAGGGAGCCCAGCGTTCGAGCTAAAATTATTTTCGGCACATGCGTATTATCACCACTTCACTTCAGCTTACTTTCATGGCCAGACCGTCATAACTGCTAAAAATCTTTCAGCACACAAGCTTACGCGCTAAACAATGTGTCAGTCCACGCCCATTTGCGCCACAATCATAGCATTCTTCACTCAGAGAAGCATCTGTCATATCAGCCCTATTATACTGGTTATCACTTTGATGAAACTTTGATAAACTGTCATAATCACAGAAAAAACGGCATTACATACCCTAGAATAATAAGTAACTTTGCCCTGCCGGTTTAGAAATTTGTACCTTTGCCCTGCGGGTTAGAAACATGTACCTTTAGGTTAGGATGGGAGGAATAGTTTTATCAAAGTGATAACCAGTACAATGGTACCTTAGTTTGGTTGGCGGAATAACTCGTGGCTGATATGACAGTGGCTGGTCTGACTGAGGAATGCTAGGAATGTTTGCTGTTGAAAAATGGTGCCATAGGTTGATAGTCTGAACAACGTGTGGCTGATATGACAGTTGGCGCAGATAAAAGAGGCTGATCTGACGTTAGCTTTAAAAGAATTTAGTGCCAGGTATAGCAACCCAACTGCAAAGCACTGGGCCCCTCATTATTATCCACTCTACCCATCCCTTGAATTTCCCTGGTCCACTGCCTCTGCATAGATTCCAATAGTTTCCGATCCCCAAATATCCCACATTCCACACACTTGAGCAGTAGTCCAAGATGAGTCTTACATGAGTAATAAACAAAGATATCATGATAACAGAACTTCTATTGACAGTAGAGCAAAACAGACTAATTGCTGGAGTGGAAGCCTTTCTTTCAACTCTTCACATGGAGATGAAACTGCCACATCCTAGATTCAACAAGCACTCCCTAGTCCCTGCAAGAATCATCAAGCTCAAGTGCCACACCATTCAAATTGAAAGCAATTCCATCTTCAAGCTGTTCCAATTCAAGACAACCTCTATAGAAACACTTTAAGACACACTTGTCAATGTTCAATGAGAGATTCC
The DNA here is from genome assembly GCA_016164225.1 of Gammarus roeselii. Lineage (NCBI taxonomy): Eukaryota > Metazoa > Arthropoda > Malacostraca > Amphipoda > Gammaridae > Gammarus > Gammarus roeselii. Next base: position 2,254 of record SDVV010027990.1, on the reverse strand, counting down.
ATTACAGGGACACAGATTACACCAAATTCAGATTGCTTTGATAAGAAGACACACCTAGGTGAACTGCTTGCACATTGCATTAGAAACCTAAATAAAGTTTGAAGTAATCAGCAAAAGCTTTGAATTTACTAACCACACCTGGGCCAACATGGTTAACATACAACAGAAACAAGTGCAAACCCAGCACTGACCCCTTGGGTACTCCACTTGTCACCTCCTGGAAGCCACTGACAACTCTCCCACAGGAACACATTTGCCTCCCAATCAGAAAACTACAAATACAATCCAATAATCCACCAGGAATACCCACACATCTCAGTTAGATCAACAAAACTAAACTGAGTGATTGACAACATCAAATGCTTATGAGAAATCCAGGAAGACAACATCAACCACTATTCCCTAATCCACCAAATCAGCAACCTTACCATGTGTAAGAAGTTGATCCTCTATGCTCCCTCCCACCCTGAACCATAATTGGACATTATACAAAAGGCCAGAATCGTCTGCTAACTGGCTAGGTGAACGATAATATGGTCCATACAACATTGGGGAGATAGCAGTAATCAATAGGCACAAGAATTGAAAATTGCGCTGGGCAACCAATCTTTTTATTTTGGACATCAGCATGAATCAGCTAATGATTTAGGAAATCAAACTTATACCTACATCTTTAAGGGAATCAGTAAAAAAATGTATGCAGTTCTATTCAGCTCACTATATGTGTGTAGTTTAAGAGCACCAACTGAATTGTGACCTTCTGCTCTCCTGACCCAGTGAATTCATGTCATGCTTCCAGTCTCTCATGGGCAAGAGCAAGGAATGCTTTGATAGCCATGGGAGCAAGATGGAACAGGCTAGACTTATCAATGAGACATTGATACTGACTGCAGAAACAACTATCTCCTCACACTGAACTGTTGAATTCTAGCTCCAACCAACCTGATACAAAGCCTCCACAATCTGATGAGGAGCTTAGGCCCCTCCTCACCAAAGATATGCTCAGAACGACAACAGAAGAATGCTGGCAGCAGTGGCAGCAGGCACTTCTCCAACACGATCTTCCTCAGAAGTGAGAAGAAAATGCAGCATTCTTTCAGACAGTAGCTATAAAAGTGGTCTCTTTTACCCACTACAGATGTCCAAGAGATGCGAATGTCTAAAAATTGCATGTCGGTTGGACATATGTAACCATCAAAAAAGTCCAAGGACATGTCAATTGTTGGTAAATGAAATCATCTGTGATAATCACCTTGTCAGGGCTGAAATTTGATGAGAAATGAAGTAAGCAGGTTTCTCCAAAATTGACTTGGTTTGCCATCCTGATACAGATACGATGGTGGTACATGCTTTTGAGCTATGCGATCCATGTCTCTCCTAACTGCACCATAGTGGTGAAGGACAATGTAACGGCAGGTGACAATCACCTTTCCCTAATAGCTAGCTAATGAATGAAAACAGGTAATTTACACTATGTTAGCAAGTTAACATTATTATGGTCAAAAAATTTAAAATATCTCTTGAAAATTGTCAGAGCTCAGCTCAGATAAAAATTGTGTTCATTTGACACAGTAGCTTCATTATCTTGATCAGAAGTACCACCACAGTCAGCCACAGAAACAGCACGACCAGCCTCGGCCACACCACAACCACCTGCAGCAGAACCATGAGCAGCTTCAACAGCATAACAACTGGCTGCAGCAATACCATGACCAGCTGCAGCAACACCCTGACCAGCTGAAGCAGCACCATGATCGGCCACATCAGCACTGCTACTAGCCTCAGCAGCACCATCCCCAGAAGCACTGCAGGTCAACACCCTGGTGTAATCTCCTCGAGCTGCACCTAGAGCACCAGATCCTGCACTTGAGGAAGGCTACAGCTGTCAAAGGTATGCCTCCCCCACGCTCCAACTCTCACCAATCTCAATCTCTAGGGGGCTGTCTGAAGTTTCTGAGAGGTTGGATGCAATGTCTGCTGCAGGAGGTGTTTCTGCTGTCATGAGGGGCGCTGAGTTGTCTGTGAGTGAGGTGGAGTTGATGATTGAGGAGAGAGTAGCCAGGTCTGCTGCTGTGTGTGGTGGAGTCAGTGGCGGCCTATCTGCAGAAGATGTGATGGGTATAACTGAGGAGAGAGTGTCCAGTTTGGTGAATGGTGGGGTGGTGCGTGCAGAGCTGAGAGAGCTGGATGATCAGAAGCGTCGTAGAAGGTATGTTGTTTTGAGAGGCTTTGAATCTAGTGATGCTGAGGTGGT
>SDVV010027989.1:0-12024 GCA_016164225.1 Gammarus roeselii | reverse complement strand
CTCTTTAGGGTCCCACAGTTTCTCAAAAGGCTCCCAAAGGGTCTCAAGGGAGTCCCAAAAGGCCCCAGAAAGATCAAAGTGAACCACCCCAAATCCACCTGGTCTCCCAAGTCCCCCGGGTTCCCGAAACCCCGGGTCCTCGAGTCCCGCGGATCCCACGAGTACCTCCTCTCCCTGGGTCACCTCCTCTCAACCAACCTCGATACATATAATAATAATGATAAAATTCAAAATTTATCACCATGAAAAAAGGGCAGAGAAAAATAATAGAGCCCAAGCAAGAAGAAATGATAAAATACTAAAATAAAGTGTTAATGATCTATAAAATGAATAAATGAATAAGCATCCATCCACCCCAACGCCTTTGTTGCTGCGGCACAACCTTGAAAATAATGCGATACACTGACAGTGTGACCGATATGCCTTTTCATTTATTTTCAAATATAAGCAAAATGGTACCATGCTCTTTTAAGTACCGCTTGAATGATATAGCTATGTAACTACATTATATAAACACATCAAAACTAATTTATTACGAACTAGTCTTCTGACCTCATAATACTAGCAACCCGGAAGCGCGACCGTCGTTGATTCAAGTAAGTTCGCAGGGCCTCGCGTGCGAAAATATTAGTCTTGTCAAGATGAAGTCTGTACTTATTTCAACTGTGGGATATTCGCCTACTAGCGTGTTCGAGAGTAGTTTATGCGTATCCGCGTCAAATGTGTTATTTCTGTGCGTATTTACTCTATTATTTGCTTCCATGTTCCACCGGAGTCCCAACGCGAAGTTAATGCAGACTCCCCCGTGGGGCGGTATTTCTGTGCGTACTAGGGTGGAGAGACCTCATTTGAGGTGTTTGAGGTTTAGACGGCTTCGTACGGTTCGGTGTGTTTTCCGAAAGCGATGAGCTTTTAACGGTAGGTTGGGTCCGTGAGTAGGCTTAGAAGGTTGCACGGGGGATCTAGGTTTAGATTTTGGTTGATTGATTATGGCCTCATTTCCACTAGCCTCAACGTGAGTCATAATAGGCTCCCCCGTAGGGCGCGACTGTCGATGATTCAGTCAAGTCCGCACGGCCTCGCGTGCGAAAATATTAGTCTAGTCAAGATGAAGTCTGTACATATTTCAATTGTGGCATATTCACGTACTAGCGCGTACGAGAGAGTAAAGAGTTAATGCGTATCTTCGTAAAATGTGTTTTTATTTCTGTGCGTACTGGGGTGGAGAGACCACCTCATTTGCAGAGGTGTTTGAGGTTAAGACGGCTACGTATGGTCCGGTGTGTTTTCCGAAAGCGATAAGCTTTTTACAGTAGGTTGGGTCCGTGAGTAGGCTTTGTAGGTTGCACGGGGGATCTAGTAAAGCACGTTGGGCTGCCGCGAGTGCGTTGCAATCCATCAGTGTTTCACGCCGATAGCCACTTGGTGGAAACAGGGGCAAGGTGGCGCATTTGGTCCTATGTCGACATACATCAGGTGGTTGTGAGTTATCCACGTGTGGCCCGTGCATAAGCGGTTGATGAACACTTGGTCTTTTCTGCTGGTGAACTTGATTTCCCATTCTTCGACTGAAAGCATTTTCTGTCCACTCTGTTGCCACATTTCATCCCATCGGTATGTTATGTGGGAGTTGATGATAGGGAACCAGCCCCGGTAATGTATTGCACAAAAAATTGTACTTCGTGAGTAGATGCCAGTTTAGCAAGCGCGTCTGCAAGTTAAGTTTCCTCTTATTCCCGCGTGCCCGGGGATTCAGCAGAATTTCACTGCCTGACCCGTCTCGATCATCACGAAGATATCGTGCTGCAGTTTACGTAGAACTGGATGTTCTTAGTGCAGCGTTTCAAGCTGGGTGAGGACATTCAGACTGTTGAGAATATGACGTATTTGGGGAAGCAATGTTTTTGCGACTGAGACTGCAAGTTCAAGTGCGCGAAGCTCCGCAGAGAACACAGAGGCCTCTTGTGGGAGGGTGGCCGAGAGTGGGGTGTCCCCGCACACAACAGCGGCTCCCACTCCGTCCGCGGTTTTGGATTGATTGATTTGGGCCTCATTTCCACCAGAGCCTCAACGTGTCATAATGTCGCGGTTTTGGAGCCGTCCTCATGTACTTCAGTTGGAATCTTGGTCTCCGGTGCTCTGGAGGGGATGCTGGACCCTCCTAGATGGAGTTTCTATCTACTCCTCATCGGCCCCCTGGTTCGCACCAGCGAGTTAACTTCTGAGGCCCCTGGATCAGCCTCACCGAGTCAACTTCAATTCAAATTATTGTCAACAATGCAAACGTGCGATTCTGTTATCATTTGGCTCGGAAACGTTAACACACAAATTCCGCTGGGATTTGAAATAATTAGCAGATTCAAACAGACACTGTTGTTTGATCTGCCCATTTCCTTACTAGACAGACTGGGCCGCAGACACAGCCTTCAACCCGTGGACATCTGCTACGGTCACCCAGATAGTGTATGAGATACCCACGATTCATAAAAGAATCATGAGCTAAATACTGACCGAACTAAGATCCACAATTCGACGTCTTATCAAATAAGTGATTTGTCCTTCGCGGCCTGCGAGAAAGTTTTTAGAGTGGTAAAATATATTCGTTCTTCACTACCTACTAAGGGTTAAAGAAAGCGTGATTCAATTCGATATTTATTTTTGATACAAAAATAGTATCTCCTGTCTCCAGTTCTAAAATGCAAGTTATCGGAATGAACGATGGAATGCTGAAATATGCATGGAAAGTTCATTATCGATTAAACATGAAAAAATGAGATTGAACAAAAATGAAACTATCGACTAATCAACATGAAAAAAATCAACATCGCTCGTGACTAGAATCAACGAATGGTTTAATCGACTTCTTCCATCCTGGAGTCGTCTGCCTCGTCACCCTCAAGGGGAGGCATATCTTCGGCGGCATCACTTCCCTCAACCTCAGCTGGAGACTCGTCATCGTCTTCCACGCCGAGACCAAGCTTGATCATGCGGTAGATGCGCGAAGCGTGCACAGTGGGGTCATCAAGGGAGAAGCCAGACGACAGCAGGGCTGTCTCGAACAGCAGCATTACAAGATCCTTGACAGATTTGTCGTTCTTGTCTGCATCGGCCTTGCCTCGCAAAGACTCGATGATGCTGTGATCTGGGTTAATCTCGAGGTGCTTCTTTGCGGCCATGTATCCCATGGTGGAGGTGTCACGAAGAGCCTGAGCCTTCATGATTCGTTCCATGTTAGCAGTCCAGCCATATTGGGATGTAACGATACAGCAGGGAGAAGACACCAATCGATTGGAAACTACAACCTTCTCAACTTTCTTATCCAGGATATCTTTCATCACCTTGCAGAGATTCTCGAGCTTTGCTTTCTTCTCCTCGAAGGCCTTCTTCTCTTCCTCATCCTCAGGAAGCTCAAGGCCTTCCTTTGTCACGGACACGAGCTGCTTACCGTCGTATTCTTTGAGCTGCTGGACGCAGTACTCGTCGATGGGATCAACCATGTACACGACTTCGAGTCCCCTCTTCTTCACCGTCTCGACGAATGCGGAGTTGGCCACGCTCTCCTTGCTTTCGCCAGTGATGTAGTAGATGTGTTTCTGCTTCTCGGGCATCCTTGATACATATTCCTTCAGACTGCACACGTCCTCGCCGCTCGAAGATGTGTGGTAACGCAGGAAATCAGAGAGCTTCTTGCGGTTGGTGGAGTCTTCGTGAATGCCGAGCTTCAGATTTTTCGAGAAGCTCTCGTAGAATTTCTTGTAGCTCTCGTTGTCTTCGGTGAGTTCCTCCAGAAGTTCCATAACCTTCTTGACAATGTTCTTGCGAATGACCTTCAGAATCTTGTTTTGCTGAAGCATCTCTCGAGAGATGTTTAGGGGGAGATCCTCCGAATCGACAACACCGTTGACGAAGTTCAGGTATTCCGGGATGAGGTCCTCGCAGTTTTCCATGATGAAGACGCGACGCACGTACAGCTTAATCTTGTTCTTCTGCTTCTTGTTCTCGAACAGATCAAAGGGAGCTCTTCGTGGGACGAAAAGTAGGGCACGGAATTCCAGCTGTCCTTCAACACTGAAGTGCTTCACAGCAAGATGGTCTTCCCAGTCATTGGTGAGACTCTTGTAGAACTCTCCGTACTCTTCCTTGGAGATATCGTCTGGATTACGGGTCCAGAGAGGCTTAGTCTTGTTAAGCTCTTCATCCTCTGTGTACTTTTCTTTGATTTTTTTCATCTTTTTCTTGCTGTCCTTCTTGTCAGCATCTTCATCCTCTCCTACGTCTTCAACTTCGGGCTTTTCCTCATCTTTCTCTTCCTTTTCTTCTTTCTTCTCCTCATCCTCTTCCTCATCGTCAGACACTTCCTTCTCTCGCTCCTTCTCCACCAGCAGGCTGATGGGGTACCCAATGAACTGAGAGTGCTTCTTCACGATTTCCTTGACGCGCTTTTCTTCGATGTACTCAGTCTGATCTTCCTTGAGATGCAAAACTATCTTCGTGCCACGGCCAATAGGCTCCCCGGAGTCTGTCTTGATTGTGAAGGAACCACCAGCCGAAGACTCCCATATGTACTGTTCATCATCGTTGTTCTTGGAGACTACAGTCACCTTGTCGGCGATGAGGTACGCTGAGTAGAAGCCCACGCCGAACTGACCGATCATGGAGATGTCGGCGCCAGCATTGAGGGCCTCCATGAAGGCTTTAGTACCAGACTTGGCGATGGTACCGAGGTTGTTGATGAGGTCAGCCTTGGTCATGCCGATGCCACTGGAATGGAAACAGTAGTGTCAGCTGCAGAATTATATAGAGCTCAAGTATGGATTCATCAACATCAGAAGTTCAAAATAGGCACTTGAGAAATGTTAACACATTTGGCACCAAGGCGTGTCAGGGAAAGCAGCTGCAGCAATCATTCATAGCAAAAGCAGACATAGCTGAGAGTTAGGGTGTTAAACGCTGTTCGTGCAAGCAGTGCCGAGCGTGACTCAAAAACAGGCCAATTTATCATTGCTCATCAGGATTGAAAATCGACTAAGGATACTTAAAAAAAATTATTGTATACAAGCAGGGGATTGAGCAGAAATTTTTCTTCCCATAAACCACGCCAACACCATGTTAAAAATTTATCTAGAAGCATTATCGGAATAGTATAACAAGGATTCTATACAAAATTTGAGAGCTTTGGCAGCTATTCATAAATTCATCATATTGAACTGCAAGAACCAACCTTTGTGGCATAAGTTGGATAAACCAGAATGAAAAGGCAATTCCTGAATCAATTTGGAGAGTTTTGACTAAGGTTATTTTCTTCAAATCTAAAGTGAAGAAGGATCATGGTCATCTCGTGTGAAATTAACTCTGTTTGAAGTGAAACTTTGACAGAAGAACCCAACTAGAAGAAAAATCATAGGAGATCCACTTAGCTTAGCTCAACTAGTGGCGGAATCATAAGAGGCCCATTTGAATAAAAATCAGTGGTATTGAGGTTATACAAAGTTTGCCTCAGAACAATGACACTTAACACAAAACTTTTGAAACAAGTTTGGTTTACCTTAGTTTGCTACACTATAACCCATGGTGAGATACAATGGCTGCATTAGCAGGCATCAGGTTCCATCTCACCTCAGAGAGGCAGACATTTTGCATTATAAGGGATCAAGGTTTCATCAATCATTATGATGCATTGACCTTTAAATTTAGAAGAAATTCCCTTGAGATGAAATTGTGAGCTTTAAATATCTAAGGACTCAAGAATCTATGCCAAACATTATTTGTAGGTGGCAAAGAACCTACAGCAGGACTCACGTGTCAATAATGGTGAGGGTGCGATCATTTTTATTAGGCACCAGCTTTATGCTCAGATCCTTGCCAGAGTCCAGTTTGCTAGGGTCTGTCAGAGACTCGTATCTGATCTTATCCAGGGCATCAGAGGAGTTAGAGATCAGCTCTCTGAGGAATATCTCTTTGTTGCTGTAGAAGGTGTTGATGATCAGGGACATCAGCTGAGCAATCTCTGCCTGGAAGGCAAAGGTTTCAACTCCCTCTGCTTCCATGGTTTCCTCAGGCATCTGGAAAGGAAAAGTAACAAGTCAAATTATGTAAAAAAATTGCCTACAAATTCACTTACTTGCTTATCAAGTTGAGTGGCAGTTTGCTTTTCTATTCAGAAGTATCTTCAGCCAGCACCTTTCAATACTGGATATCACCCCTCTCCAAATATTCAGGCTGCTACAGATCTGTGCTGATCAGTGCAAGATTCCAACTCAGACCTGGTTTAGTCTACTAACAAATTATTGTTCATAAAATGAAGCAGCAAAATAAAAATTCAGCATCTTGAGACTCCTAGAAAGAACAATAGTTAAAGAATTGCGTTGGCAGCTTGAGCAAAATTACGCCATATTTGGAAAATCAGTAGCATCCACCAGCAAATTTATGTTGAGCTACATGAACCTGTGTAGAACATCCAAACAAGGCAAGGAGGACAGAGGCTACCAGGGTCCAAGGAGAGTCCAACAGGAACAACCAGAGGAGCAGCCTAGCCTACCAGTATCATAACTGCACTAACACCCGAAATCGCACAATTGGGCACGGGTTGAGAACATTACGTGCATTTTCATCGCCGAATATTAAGAACCGAACCAGCCGTGCGCCTCAAAGGCTGAGATCGGCATATCTGGACCTTTATGTGCGCTTGCAGAGTATGTTTGTAGAGTTACGTGCGCCACTGTAAGAGACAGACAAATATATACGAAACGGAGAGCTGGAGGTGCGCGCGCAGCGAAACAGACTGCAGAATTACGTGTGTGTAGAGTTTGAGATGACCGCACATAGACTTAAGCGTCTTACACCAAGCAGGTGTCATACAAAACAGAATGTAACATTTAGACGCTACTCTTTCTCATAGTAGGTATAAATTATAATTAACACCTGTCAGTTCATTTCAAAAATTGCCATTACTAACAATGCTTAATTTTGCACTTCCACTCCACTGTATTTTCCATGAATGTTGCCGCAAACTTGTTTACATAACGTGTTTGACGTCTGTTCGTTTTCATGTATTGTCATAATGCGGTAATGTTGAACTGCCGTTCGAACCATGCAGGGCGTAATTCAATATTACAGTTTAGCTATTGTTGCATTCCTACCAAATGCTGATTCGCTTTGTCTTGACTGACATTGCCCGTTGTATTGTGAATCATGCGATATTGGTTTTAGTAACCGATAACGATCCCGGCTGTTTGGTCACAGAAATTAGTAGTTCTTCAATGATGGTGATGCGCAGTGGTTAGGAATCTTGTAGTCAGCTTAAATTAATATGCTATGAAGGAAAATGCGTGCATGAGATTCTGGCACAACAAATATTTTTGAAAAATTGTTTACGTGCGATGTACTGTCTCTGCGCGCGATATTTTGAAAGGTGTCTTCACGTGCGCTTCATCTCAAGATTTTATGTGCGCATCAAATTTTTTTTCAATGTTTGCATGCACTGCCTGCCAAATTGTGCAAACTGGCTAACACCTAGGGTAACTATGTTTGTTGGCTATTGTTCACCAAATGTGGATCTGCAAGTCTGCACTCAGTAGAACACCAAAATTAGGCCTTCATGGTTATGCATGCCTAGCAGAGTTGGAAGTCTGGAGCAAAACCTCTTTCACCATCCCCATCATAATCTTGGGTGCCAAACTGATCAATGGCATGGCAGTATTGGAGCTTGAGCCAGCTACTGCACCATTGTATCCTGTGTAGTGTGGGGGAAAGCCAAAATGGAACAGGCCACCCAAATCTCATCCACTATTACCTTCCTACACAAGCTGGTTTTGAATCAAGAATTGAACTTTCAATCCTCATAATTAAACAAGATTCCTTTCTTCAATGAATTTGCCTCATTTTTTTGTGCATAACATACCAAACGAATGAATTTTAAATTGTCAATGCTTAAACAATAACCATTTATGGTTTTCCATGAATATGCCAGTGAGGCATCAAATTTATCTGAATAACTTAGTTCCAAATTTGCTATATAAATTGAGGTGTAGAGCCCAATGCTTCCAACAAGCCTAGGCTAGCAGCAAAAAAATCTGTTATGGTTGCAGCATGATCAGGTCAAACTAACTACAGGGATGCGTGCAACATTTTAGATTGCTTGTTGACCAATAGCCCACCTTGTCAGTTATGGTAACTGTAGACATGCAGCCCAAAAAGTGCTCAACATTCTTAACTTTGTATCCATAGCTGCACTGGTCAATTACAGTGAGCAAAACATGAAGGCTTTGTAAATTTCCCCAAATTAGCCACAGACGCATTAATTTCAGTAGTGAAAAACAGTGAAGAGGACAAAAATCGGTGTATGGTTTGGAATCCAAATGTATACTGTGATGTGCACCCTTGTCCAGTTTGATTCGGCATGGTAGTGGGTCTGACAGAGTCCCGTGCAGCCAGATAAATTCAGACTATATTGCGAGTATATTGTTGGAGCCTTCCTATCCATCCTTACCTAACTTAGAAGCACGTATACATCAACTGTGGGGCATAAGTAAGTGCTTGTGACCTGAAGGCAAACGTACGTATTATTCTACAGTATGTAGTTCTACCCCGCGAGGCAAACTTGAGTATTGCTATTTATATATTTACTACACCATGGTATCCAGCTACCCCACCATATCCACCACAGTATCCAAAATGATTTAGTATCTACAGCCAAAATAAGTACTAGATCTTGATGAAGATCAGAGCATGAAACCATTCAACATAGTGGTGTGCACCAAGTGTTGTTGTACATAAATTGGTTAGTGGCTTCACACTTTAATGTTGCATCAAGGTACAGGTGCAGTAGCAGAAGAAAATTCATGCATGATTACTCTAGAACAAAACAAAAATGACTACCCACATGGAATTATACTTCATATTAATATTTCTTATGGTACTCTTTTCTAGTCAAACCTTTGTGATAGATGATATAAATTATATCAAATTTACATGAAGCAAAAAATAAACTTTGATGCTTTCTCCTACTCTTGAATCACAAACTTTTATTTGCTACTGTAGATGAAACTGGATATTTTAGCTGGTAACCTACCATGTACCATCAGAACCTGATCTGACTAGTTTAGTATCTATTTTCAAGGGTACATATTTCTGACAAACAGACTCCATATTCTAGAGCATGCATTATTCCACAAGGACACTACTTGGGCAATCCCAGGCTATTCATTTCTCAAGACTTTGATGCCATCTGCAATCCCTATGACTTCATTTGACCATCTGGTGGTATACTGAAGCACCACCCTAACCACCACAGAAGATATTCTATCTTTAGGCACAATCAGCTGGGAATGAGACGCCTTTTAACCCACAAGATTGTCCTTCAATTCTTCTGCCATTGCTTGATGGCCATGTAGGTGGTCCTCTCCATACAATTTCCAGAACAGGCTACCCTATCAAGGATATTTGGCTCACTGATTTAGATTTGCTTGATAATTTGAAATACCTATTATATGACTTTAAAAAGCTTGTAACTTCAGATAACAGGACCATGATCATCTTATGAGCTGCAATCAAGTAACAAAGCTTGCAGCTGCTTGAGAAAATCTATAACATATTCAAGGTGTCAGAGGAAAGTCATTGAAAATTCATGAGGTTGCAATATTACTCAGTGAAAACAGCATGACAAAGACAATGTCTCAGGCTAAATTTGAATAGAACACCCTATTGAGTTTGCTAGTGTAATAGCTATAAAAGTGCCTAGTTACTAGTATTGATGTAAAGTTGAACAGATGGAAATACTGAAGAAGCAGTCCATTTTCACATGTTGGGGTACATAGGCAATTCATAGTTTAGTCAATGCAACCAGGCTAGCAATGTCCATAGTTCTCCAGCATCTTTAAGAGACAGTGCCAGTCTACTGATTATTTCAGCAAAGGTTGACCAATCAATTGGGTTATCTGGAGATATCTGCACATTTGCACTAGCCTCCCTAGCTAGACTCACTACTTCAAAATTCCCACGCAGTATATCATTTCGACCAGAGAAGTGACTGAGCACAGCAGGTATCAACTTTGAAAGTACAGGGGATCGATCATAATGGTCATAACATAAACTAACCGTTATTCAGTCATGCAGTCTGATTTTCTCAACGTTAAAAAAATGTGATTATTTGGTCAAGAAGGCATTTTCTGACTTCACCGATTATACTATTGTACAGTTCGCTCCATGTAATCCGAAACGGGGGCCTTTTAGAGATGAGCGGCGACGAAAAGAACTTGAAGGGTTTACGCCAATTCAAATAGCGTAGGCTAGTTGAGTATAAAGTTTCATGTCTTCTGTTCATGAATTGAACGTTTAGTTGAAAACCCATTGCCAGACGATGAATATAAACGATCCAATGATTCCGGCAACTGAGTGGACCCACGCCCATCGCCACGTGTTTCAATAGCACAGAACATGTTACTCAATAAAAGTGAATTTGAACATATGATTCAACATGAGATAGGTCGTCTTGAAATGAAACTTCCTTCTCATACAATTGATAATTGCACTGCAACTCACCTTTGCTTATTACAGAGACCGTAATACAACGAAAACTAATTCACAACCGGTGACGTGGGAAGGAGAGACAAGAGACGCGTACTCTAGTGGACTGAAGCGCGAATGCAGGCGTCAGTTCACTGTGTACAGGTTTTATACCGGCAACAAACCACGCTTCTAGAACAGTCGGGAAACTTCGGTGAGGCAAATCAATATCATGTGACCTGCGTCTTTCCGGTTCCAGGATATCTGTTGTATATTTTCATGACACTAATTTACAATATTTCGATAGAATTTTGAATAAATTTGCCATAAATTTGTTTTAAATTACCACATTGCCTTATTTAAAACATAACAATCCGTTATAACCAAATTAAATCTTTTAGAAGCGTGTCATCATAAAAACGGACAAAGACGCATAGCTCGGCTACAATTCGGCTGCAATGAATTTTTCGATAATCCGCATTACATCAATATTGTGTGGAATGACGAATCTTTCACGTCTCAATTTAGTAATTTTGTGTTTGAATGACTGTCATCTATACCTATCTGCGTTCAAATAGACTGAACGATATTCTATGGTTGAAAAATGATGTAACCAAATCATCACATTATATATACTGACTACCTCACATTTTATAAACTCAGCTCAACATAAAATCGCAGGTTAGTTCCCTCTTTGCCACCTGTAAAGTTCTTAGGAGCAATAGTAATAATATAACCTTAACAACATCCGTCATGTGCATAAAACAGTTAGGACATGGAACTTCATCCAAGGCTACAATATAAAATAAGATAAATAAAATGAAAAAGTTTATTCATACACAGATGGTATGTTATTCTTTGTAACAATCAATTTATTTATAGTAAATCTATGAACAATGATGTACAAGACTCAGACCAACAGTGAGAACACAATTACACCACACATAAGAAAAAATATTAAGGCACACAACTTTATCCTACTAATGTGTACAGCAATTCCCGCCATCGCATAAACAATGACACGGAAACAAGCTGATCATCAAAGCATATTGCAATGAGAATTTAATTTAGACTCACAACTCGAGTCTTCAGGCTGAGTGCCCCTGTACGAAACAGTCAACCTCAGACAATAACATCAGGAAGCAAATATATCAATTGATACCAATTTCATGCATCTTTATCAATTTCCTTATATGTTAATATTTTGTCTATTTAGATGTACAAGCGTTGTCTTATAATCAAATACGTTATTCAGTATTTTCGAAGCGTTATATGCAGCTTTTGGCATTTTAAAAATGTAACTTATAGGATTGTTTTTATTAATTACAGCACCATTTTGACGTAACAATTCATGTCTTATGCACAAATAGTGTGATTCATCTTTTCGATTATGTGTATGTTCATCTAATAGGTTCACAATGCAATTCCAATTGACTCTAAGTGTGAAATCGAAAGGCACTAATTCTATATATATTTATATATGAATATATATAAATTACATGTTATATAAATGTATACATA
>SDVV010027988.1:0-12024 GCA_016164225.1 Gammarus roeselii | reverse complement strand
ATGTGCACCGGTTCCTATAGAAGCCGTGATTACAGAATTGAACAATAAAGCTCCCTTTTAACAACTTAATTGAATAATGAAGCCCATAATAACAACTTTATCATTTAATGACAAACCTGAGCAAAGAGCGTCCAACGAAGAAGTTCCTGTTCAATGTGCCACTAGTACTGGGCACGGTGGGAAGACCTGAGAAGTGCTAGAGCTATTACTTGATGCACCAGAGCGGCTTGGCCTGTTCAATGCCTGCATCTCACCATCAGGACGAGGAGAATGCTTCATCTGCTATCATGCATTCGAGTGGCATAGCGCGCTATCACGGGATACTGAGTCCTTGCAGCAATGAGAGATTGTTCATCAATAGCCTTTTCAATCATCTTCCCATCAATCACTGATAAGGGTAATGACAACTAATAGGCTGTCGACACAGTTCCAGATGAGGATGGTCAGATTTTAGTGACCAGGTTATTTCTAAATAACTGCCAGTTTATAAAACTGTTCAAGGTCAACGTGTTATGGCTCAAGGTCATTGCTCGGAAGGTGCTCAGAGGTTAGGGAATTAAGGACCAATACAGATAAAAAAGAAGTGCCTTTTCAGTTTTTGAATTACTACTCGGAAAAATTATAAAGTATTTTATATTATATTAAGGGGTCAACCTTAGCAAGCTCCCCCGGAGGGTGCAGAAAAATTAGAAATCTGGAAATGTTACACGAAACACTTTGCGTGGTTTATTAAAAATGCATACGGAATTAGTATGGCAATGGTGAATAAGAATTATGGAACACCATGCAGGGTAAAAGTTGCCGCCAAAGCGCTTTAGACAATGTTAGGTACAGCGCTCTACTGAATAAAACAGAACCTGGAATTTTAATTCCGTTATCGTGATCGAATAAGGTGATAAGAAAACCGCTAGTAGACGAAGATTGTTCAGACTTTTTTCCAGCAGAGCCCATTATCGGGTTCCCTTGTAAGGGCATCGAAACTCCGTTGTGGAACTCATACTTATAGTTAAACTAAGCTATAACACAAAAAAAACTATAAGACCCCCAACCAACAAATAGTTTCATTTTTGTTTATGGAAAAAGCTTCATGAACGAAAACTGAAACATATCTACCGTAAAAAAAAAATATGAGTAAAGCTCATCATGTCTTGAGTAGTTTTATTTCCTTAGCAATGTACGGAGAATGAGGAGTACTGTGCAGTGTGCGCAATTTCGTTTTGACCGTTGCATGTGCACAGCATAGAATAAGACCGGTGGTCCTGAGTACTTTAAATGATGACGTTACTGTCACGTGATCTTGCGTCAACAGGGCCCTGTGCACATGCGCGGGATTACCTCCAGAACCGAGTACGTCGATCCTTGATTCAACGGTAAAGGAAATTTTGCCTACTGATCCCTTAAAACCGACCCGCTGCATAGCAAAGTGGAAACAAGCTTTTCGGTTCCTATTTGATGCAGAGACACGAGCGTTCAATCCCGCTCGTTGTAATCAAGCTACGCTAAACTGTACTCCAGGATACGTGCGCAACAGGAATGGCACGCAACTCTACAGATGTTGTAGCAGCATCAAGCTACGCTAAACTGTACTCCAGGATACGTGCGCAACAGGAATGGCACCCAACTCTACAGATGTTGTAGCAGCATCAAGCTACGCTAAATTGTACTCCAGGATACGTGCGCATCAGGAATGGCACCCAACTCTACGGATGTTGTAGCAGCATCAAGCTACGCTAAACTGTACTCCAGGATACGTGCGCAACAGGAATGACACCCAACTCTACAGATGTTGTAGCAGCATCAAGCTAAGCTAAACTGTACTCCAGGATACGTGCGCAACAGGAATGACACCCAACTCTACAGATGTTGTGGCAGCATCAAGCTACGCTAAACTGTACTCCAGGATACGTGCGCAACAGGAATGGTACCCAACTCTACAGCTGTTGTAGCAACATCAAGCTACGCTAAACTGTACTCCAGGATACGTGCGCAACAGGAATGGCACCCAACTCTACAGTTGTTGTAGCAGCAGTCTGAAAACCGCCGCTTATGATGTTCTCACTATGCTGCAATCTTCTCTCTCTGATGTTTCAGAAGTTTTCCTGATTTCAAGTTTGGGTTGCAGTGATTTGCATTCTTTAAACAAACAAACACCTCTTGACCTTCCCACGCGGTTAGCAATAATTGAAATTGACTTACCCTTTTGGTGGTGAGAGACAATCCACTTTCTTCATTATAAATCATCTTACTTCGTGTACGAGCCAAGATTGCCAAAGCCGTTTTACTGCACTTTTGTGAGGAGGTCATAGACGTTCTTGAACATGTGAACTGTGCAAAGATCGAGTTATTCAGATTATTTTACTTTAATTTTCAAATACCGACCGTTTTTTTAGAATTTGCAATGTACCCAACAAATCTAATGTCTGACCCAGGAAAAAATGAACAAATTTTTTCGTTTCGTATTTTTAATCACAAATGATTGTATATAATTGTGTCTACTCTCCCTTATATTCTACTCTCGATTGTATTAGCATATTGAAACTATCAATTACTACTGTCCAGCATTACAATCTTTTCCATAAAACGCTAACGTCGTCACTTCTGTCTGTCAGTTTAGTTTTGTATGTTCGCGTGTTCGTGCGTTCATAAATTGCGCCGAGGCTATTGGACCGATTTTGGTGAAACTTGGAAAGTGTGTTGGGGGTATCCTCAGACCGAAGAAGATAGTGTTTTCGTGGCCAAAGGTATCACCGCTGTCAGGTTATTTGGCATTGTCCGCATGCATTCGTAGTTTGGCTTTGGGCAATCGTCCAGAAAAGTTTATTGTGCGAATGCAGTAGATCTTGTCTCAGCTTGAATAACACTCATTTACATTGAATAACGCTCATTGACATTCCAGTGAATCCTAGAACTTTTTTTAAGGCCAAGACGTGCTACATGAGCTTTTCCACAGGTCGAGAATTGATTTCCGCAAGAAAAAAATGATAGCTTTGAATCAAGAATACGGCTACCGGACACAGGACGGCGAGTTATTGGTCACATCCAATAAGAGGGAATGGCTCCAAGAAAACTTTTCTTACTAATAAAGATGATGCTTTGTATCTTGGTTACAGTGAAGTACAAAGTAAATAGTAGCTTCGATATGACAGCAGGAGCTGCCCACTGGTGTAGTGTAATGCAATGAAAGTGTGAAAAATGATGCATTGTATCTTGGTTACAGTGAAGTACAAAGTAAATAGTAGCTTCGATATGACAGCTGGTGGTGCCCACTGGTGTAGTGTAATGCAATGAAAATGTGAAAAATGATGCATTGTATCTTGGTTACAGTGAAGTACAAAGTAAATAGTAGCTTCGATATGACAGATGGTGCTGCCCACTGGTGTAGTGTAATGCAATGAATAGTGAAAAATGATGCATTGTATCTTGGTTACAGTGAAGTACAAAGTAAATAGTAGCTTCGATATGACAGCTGGTGCTGCCCACTGGTGTAGTGTAATGCAATGAAAATGTGAAAAATGATGCATTGTATCTTGGTTACAGTGAAGTACAAAGTAAATAGTAGCTTCGATATGACAGATGGTGCTGCCCACTGGTGTAGTGTAATGCAATGAAAGTGTGAAAAATGATGCATTGTATCTTGGTTACAGTGAAGTACAAAGTAAATAGTAGCTTCGATATGACAGATGGTGCTGCCCACTGATGTAGTGTAATGCAATGAAAATGTGAAAAATTATGCATTGTATCTTGGTTACAGTGAAGTAGAAAGTAAATAGTAGCTTCGATATGACAGATGGTGCTGCCCACTGGTGTAGTATAATGCAATGAAAATGTGAAACTTATTCCCTATTGGTGCGTTCAAAATTATTTTCCACATTCATGTCCTTAATTTCTACGACACCTAAATTTATCATAGAGGCTTCTTCCAGTTCTCAGTCCAATGATCGGGCTCTCTGAATATTCACCGGCCTAAGAGACACGTGCGTGTGAGTATTAGACGTGAACTAAAGAAAAAAACACGAGGATCAGAGAGATCTACATGGGCCAGAACATACATGTGTGAGACATACCATAAAGGCTCATACACTGATCGGATAGTTGCACGGTATGCATGCACGTATACAATTTTTAAAAAGATACATAGCGGTGTTTAGTATTACTTGGCGGGATTGTGATTAAAGTATGGTGGTGTTAGATGAGTTGATGTGTTGATTGATAACTCGACGGGCATGATTTATATATTTGTAGGGGGTTTGAGATTTGTTGACACTTTTAATTAGAACCACAATGAATATTTGAAGACAGTTACAAATGTATTAATAGGAAATTTTCATTTTTGTACGCAAAAATCAATTTTTTGGCCTCTCGATGAGCTCATGAAGCCAGACTAGGCCCTTCCAAACGCATTTCATACGGAATTTACTGATAAAATTGAGGTTTTAGTGACGTATCATGCGCGCCGCCTAAGTTAGCTCCTCGATGTCGGCATTGACTCCGAAACCTTCTAATACTGAACCCCCTCTCCAAAAACAATTCTGTCAGCTAACTCTCTGTACCCCTTATGCATCTTTTTTAGATAAAAGTCCCATGAGTGTCTGCGTCCCGCGTATCTCTCGAAGTTGTTATTCTTAACTTCCAGAGACAGCTAGCCCGCGCAGTGTGACGTCATCTTAAATTCACATATGGTTGCGCTTAAGATGCAACGTTTTTTCAAATGAGGCGAGCTGCCATACACACGGACAGCTAATGCATGTTCATCCGTGTGTCCGATTTAGCTGTCCTTACACAATCGAAATATTTATTTACCGCCGGCAGCAGCAGCTGATCTTGGCAAAAAAAATAACCTTGAATGCACCCATAGGAGTATGTATAAATATTTTCATTTCATCACGCTGCACCAGGTGGCAGCACCATATGTCTTATTGAAGAAATTATTTACTTTGTACATCTCTGTAACCAAGATACAATGTCTTTTTTTATGTTTATTAAAATCAATCTTGGAGCCAGTCCCTTCCATACAACCCGCCATTCTGCGTCAATTTTCCGTATTCTCGATACGGTGCTATGGTTTCTTTTCAGGTGAATATCAATCAATTTTTTCCTCCTGGATTTATTGATGAAAGTGAGGTTTTGAGCAGGAATAAAGAGCACCGTTGAAGTTAGCTCCTTGATGTCAATGACTATGCTAAGTCAACTTCACCTTAGGTTATTTGACATTTTCCGCTTGTTGTCGTAGTATAGCTCTGGGCAATTGCACAGAAAAGTTTATTGTGCGAAAGTAATAAACTTTTTTGTACGATTGTCCCTAGTTGGTTACGGTTATTCACACAAAAATGTCAAATCACTTGAAAGCGGTGATACCCTCGGCCACTAAAATACTCTTCGTCCGTCCGATGGTACCCCGAACACACCTTAAATGTTCCATCAAAATCGGTCTAATGGCCTCACGCAGTTTATGGACGCACGAACACCCACACAAACAGACAAACAAACAAGGAAACAAATGTGATGTCATCATTGCATCAGTGCATCGAAACTATCCATCATTTCTATCCATCACTACAATTCTCTGCAATTGCACTGCGGCTCCATTTACCGTCTCTCGTAATGTATCATGCAGAATCCTTCAAGTTGAATTGGTTTAGTGAGAAATATATGTATAATATAATAAGCCGGACGATATCTAAGGAACAGTTAATTTGATGGGTAAATAATACAGACTCTGGAGGAGGTTAGATAATTTATATGTAAGTTATTATCAGCATATTTACCTGATCATGTTTATATTTGCACGGATTATTTATTTATACATTCATGTGTGCATAGTTGAAAACGTTGAAAAACTCGCTGATAGCAAAAACTTTGCTTGGTGGATGCGCTTGTCGTGTAGGGTGCAATCATCTGTTGGTCGTGGTACCTGCAAGAGCTTTGCTTGGTGGATGCGCTGGTCGTGTAGGGTACAGTCCTCGGTTGGTCGTGGTACCTGCAAGAGCTTTGCTTGGTGGATGCGCTGGTCGTGTAGGATGCCATCATTTGTTGGTCGTGGTATCTGCATGAGCAATGCCTGGTAGACGCGCGGGTCGTGTAGGGTGCAACCCTCGGTTGGCAATGGTACCTGTAAGAGCATTGCTTGGTAGACGCGCTGGTCGTGTAGGGTGCAACCCTCGGTTGGCAATGGTACCTGCAAGAGCATTGCTTGGTAGACGCGCTGGTCGTGTAGGGTGCAATCATCTGTTGGTCGTGGTACCTGCAAAAGCTTTGCTTGGTGGATGCGCTTGTCGTGTAGTGTGCAATCATCTGTTGGTCGTGGTACCTGCAAGAACTTTGCTAGGTGGACGCGCTGGTCGTGTAGGGTGCAATCATCTGTTGGTCGTGGTACCTGCAAGAGCTTTGCTTGGTGGATGCGCTAGTCGTGTAGGGTGCAATCATCTGTTGGTCGTAGTACCTGCAAGAGCTTTGCTTGGTGGATGCGCTGGTCGTGTAGGATGCAATCATTTGTTGGTCGTGGTATCTGCAAGAGCAATGCCTGGTAGACGCGCGGGTCGTGTAGGGTGCAACCCTCGGTTGGCAATGGTACCTGCAAGAGCATTGCTTGGTAGACGCAAGGGTCGTGTAGGGTGCAACCCTCGGTTGGCAATGGTACCTGCAAGAGCATTGCTTGGTAGACGCGTTGGTCGTGTAGGGTGCAACCCTCGGTTGGTCATGGTACCTGCAAGAGCATTGCTTGGTAGGTGCACTGGTCGTGAAGGGTGCAATCCTCGGTTGGTCATGGTACCTGCAGGTGCAATGCTTGGTGGATGCGCTTGTCGGGTCGTGTGCAACCCTCCGTTGGTCGAGGTACCTGCTGGTTGACGAGGGTGAGCTCCACCTCATAAAACCAATCGGTATACGGTTATTACTATTAAATCGTTGTCAATAACAGATAAGACATTTATAGCCACAGATATACGACACTTATTGGTATTGATTAATAAGCAAGCATCTTCATTTGGGCTTGTCAATCGCAGCGCACGCTTGTAATTAGACAAGTACATGCTACCTCAGGCACTGCTTGCTTAGATTAGATTAGAATAGGTTGGATCGAGGGTCCTCGGTTAGCTTGGTGGATGCGCTGGTCGTGTAGGGGGCACTAGCCCTCTCCACAGAAGTTCACGCGTTTGCCTTTGTTATCCACCTGTCGTAAGGCACGATGCGGTGATTGATTTTTTGTCAGCAGTGTAAATATGTCTGCCTGTGTTTGTTTACATTGAATGCACATAAAAATATGTATAATATGTTCGTTTTTCTTTGTAAATAAACAGTATTTCGATGATGGTCATATTTTCGTTTGCGTATTAATTATTCGTTGCATGAGCTTGTGCTTTTAGCAAGAGAAACCAAACACGATCATACTGGACATCATTATACATGGTAGGGTTTTCCTGCAAAGCTTTTCGTAGACAAGCTTTTTATCATCACAGAAGATTGTACAACATGCAACTCGACGAACTGTTAACGATTAACTGAGTATCTGAACGCGAGTTCCCTTTACTGCACAGTGATTGCGTAGGATTGTCGTAGTACGCACGGTTTGGGATATAACAATATTTCCATTGCTTTAGAATCGGTTCATTTTCTGTTGTCTCTGGGACACTCGTCGTCAGACTTACAGAGACTGTGATTTGGCCCCAGTATATTAGGCTGCATAATAGACTGAGAAATGATGACACTGTTCTTCGAAACCAGCTCTCTCGAGGTCGGAACTGAGAACATTTTATAATCGACCTATGCGGCCTCTCATTGGCCGTGGGTAACTAAAAAGTCGTGTGTAGGGTCAAAATCGAATATGGAAACACTTAAGAGAGGTGGCTTTGATTAATGTTACAAATCCTTCTCCAAGAATATGATGGCATAAGAAATGCATGTAATTATATCATGCGCTGTATTCGAGAAGCTTAAATGCACAATGTTATGTGTTTTGTAGTTATTACGTTGATATTTGCAGTAGAAACGTGGTAAAGATAGAATAATGACACGAGTGTTTTGATATTGTTATCACATTGATAATTGCCTGGTGTTTAACATAAAATGGACACGTCTCAAATGAACATGAATAATTATTGTGAACACTGAAACAATTGCGTATTAACGAGGACTAGCAAACCCTTGAGCAGCTAATACTTCCATAGATAGACTTTGGTAGTATAATTAAAATGCCTGGTAAATTAAACGATGCAATCAGTTTTATTGATCGATATGGGGACTATTGATTGCCGGTTAGCGTGGACATGTTGCTAGATTTGTAGTTCATTATTGTTTTTTATCGTTTTAGTTGAGTTACTTACGAAGTAAGAGTGATTTTACAAAAACGTTAATATAATATTACAAGTGTTTAGTGTAGTTTATTTGGGAGACATATAAGAATTAAATGTTGTTAAGTTTTTTTTTTTTTACAGGAACAACTCGGTATATTTTACTACAGACGTAGTAACTTAGTGTACATAGAAATTTGTTATATGATAGAACGGTTATCGAAGTAATATTACTTTACTACGCACATATTCGTTTTATTTGTTTTACTTTAAAAAATGATTGAGATTTTTATTTGTTATTAAAGGATTTTGGTCCTGTTTCAGATTGCCTTAGGAGATAAATGATCATTTACTGTTCGACAATAGTGTAGGTTTATTTCAGTTTATTTGTTAGGAGGTTGGTAATGTATACCGATATCACGTCTTGATAGACCATACACGTTGGATATTGTGTTAGGATATGTCTGGGTGTGGTAGGATACTCCGTATATTATAATTCAAAGTTGCTTAGGCCAGATAGAGAATTACGTTTTTTTTTGTTGTTGTAGGATTTTTGAACGCTTTACATGGAATTATTAGTTTTATAGGTGTGAATTCGCCTAATTTGTGTAGTGTTAGAAACTATAGATATGTTTTACCTCCTGATATTGGATCTGCCATCCGTTTAGGCTGACTTGGAGAACCATTCTACCGGAATTGTATATTCTATTGGTTATTAGTGAATCTCGATTTTGTGTATCGGTCGCACGTCTTGGTAGCTTATTAATCTTAGATATTGGACAGGATATGGACACATGTGCTTGGTTATCTCGTATTTAATGTTTTTTAGCATATGTTTAGGACATGATAGATAATTGGAATGCATTATATTTTGTATATATGACCTTTAGTAGGATTCATTGAGCTTTGCATTTTCTCTGTAGGGTTTACATTTCCAATGTTCAATTTTTTTTGCTAGAGTTTGGGGTTGATATAAGATGTTACTCTTGTTTTAGCTTCCTATATGAAAAAATGGTCATCATCTGTATCAATTTAATAGAAATATGTGATTTAAAATTTACATTTATTGTAAATTTACGTTTCGATTATGATCTAGTTTTAGAATATTTAGACGAAAGATCCCATAGGATTTATACATACCATATGGTATAGGTGTAGCATTACTTTGCTTCTTATATTGTGCGAGTTAGTTATTCATATCGGTCTCACGCATACTTGAATTGTCTTCTCTAGATATTGGGTAGGATTTGTACGATTGTGCAACTTGTTGAGTTATTGTTCCGGTAAATAATTTGAAAGAACATTATTAGTTTCATGGTATTATTATAGTTTTTAATAGTCTTTATTGAACTTCCACGTGCATTATACTCTACTCTAGGATTAATTTTGCCTTTTTTGGCTTATAACATAGTAAGACACACTGCTGGGTTCCAACGCAGCCCCTTATCACCCCGGATGTAGGGCTCTTGTCAAAAACTGATTTCCTTAGGCTTACGATCTCGTCACGGGAAACATGTCTGACCTATGAAGCGGTATACGAGTTGGAACCTGATGCGCTGGAGAGGGCAGGGCTTGCCTGTTTATTACACAGAGTAGCAATTTACTATAGGCTTGGGATATTTTCAATAGAATTATTTCACTTTATTTGTTACAAGGCCGGTAATGTTGATCAATTCCACGTCATGTTAGGTTATTTCTCATTAAATATTATGTGAGCAAGGAACGCTTTTTTCAAGTTGGATTACTCATTGTTAGACTGTAGAGTTCGAAATTATTGCCAACCATAGGTGTTGACTTATGATGCTGGTCTTGGTTTAGTTTGCCACAGGACAAAATGGTCACCGTCTGTATCATTGTTCTATAGGTTTGAGTTTTCAATAGAATTACTTCACTTTATCATTTACGAGCTTGGTATTGTAAATCAGTTTGACGTCATGTTATATTGTATATTATTCACTATAGGGGATTGGTATAAGACTACTTCACCTGATTTATTACATTTTCCCGTTGTATATAGTTTTTTTGCGTTAACTTGGACTATTTTCGTTGGGTGTTGCTCGAGATTTGTAAGACTACGTAAGCTTGCTTGTGTATGCCAGTGCTAGTATAATTTGTTAGGGGCTTGGCAATGAATTTACACTTCCCATTCTATTTGGTTAGTTGGTTTTATGTACGTTATAATGCAGGATTAAGATATTTTATCAGATTCTTTCGTTTTATTTATGTTGTAATGTTGGATTTCTTGGTAGGTTTAGGAGATGAAAAATTATGTTGGTATTGTTTTGATCGCCATGAGTTGAAAATGTTCATCTTCTGCTGTAGGAAAAAATACTGATTCACTCTAGGTGTTAAGTAGGATTACACTACTTTAGATGATGTAATAGTTAAGTATAGCTGTTTCACGTTTATTAGGTTATTTTTGTGGACATTTTGTGACGATTTGTATGGTTATGGAAGACTGTTCTCGTACACGTTGTTTGGTATTATAGGTTACCTCCTCTGGATTTTTTGAAGTTATTATTTGTTAAGTGTTTATTTTATTAGGATTGTATGCGTTGTGATGTTTTACTACATGAATAACATTTCCAATATCCATATTTTGCTTCATTTTTTTTACGGTTAGAAGTTATCGTCAGCTCTAGGTGTCGATATCTAATTTTGGTTCTGTTTCGGTTTAACTCAGGAGAAATAGGAATAAAAAAAATTTCATATAATTATTTCAGTTTATTTGTTCTACGAGTTAGTTTTGTATATCGGTTCGAGGTTTTTGGTATTTTTTTCCGTTTGATATAGAGCCAAGTCTATCTATGGAAGTGGCAAGATGGCTACAAAAGTGAGCGAATGAACATATTTTATCCGTGTAGAGTATTGGATGAAAGGGTTGGCGTAGGCATTGCGATGGTTTTATGTATTGGATTGGTGTATGTTTTGTATTGTAACTACTTTTTTAAATTTGGTTAGTCATTTTTATACTGTGTTGTTTTAAATTTTTAATAGAGTTCAATGTTGATATAGGATATTGCTCATGTTTTAGCTCGCCGTAGGAATAAAACGAACTAAATGTCACATTTTATTAGAGGTTTGTCTATTTTTATTAGAATTACTTCTCTGTATTGCTACATGGTTGGTATTGTTTATCGGTTTCATGTCCTGTTAGGTTATTTGTTTTGTGGGATATATGTATGACCGTTGTTCGCTATCTACTATCTGTTGCATTTTTAAAGTTGGTGTAGTCATGGGTTGACTGTAATGTTCGAAATTATTAGTCGGGTTCATGTTGATATGGGACGTTATTCTTGTTATTGCTTGCAATAAGAAAAATGGTCGTCATGTGATTTCCAATAGAATTGATTCACTTCATTCGTTACAGGGTTTCTAATGTGGATCAGTTTCACCGAATGATACGTTATTTTTCGTTGGATAGTTTTTGTATGAACACGGATCGTAACCTCACAAACCGTTTTCAAGGATAGATTAGTCATTGGTATACGGTACTATTCGAAATAATTGCTAGCATTAGTTGTTGAGTGTTGGTCTTGGATTAGCTTGCTACAAGAAGAAAATGGACGTCAACTATAGCATTTTACTATAGGTCCTCGGTGGTGGTACCCTGTATACACACATATGCTTTTGAATACGTATTCACTGTCGGTGCTGGCACCGGTGTCGGCACCATGTACACTCCTGTATCCGGTTACGCTGCCGGTGCAGCTACCATGTACACTTACACACGCACGCA
>SDVV010027987.1:0-12024 GCA_016164225.1 Gammarus roeselii | reverse complement strand
CTCCAACCACTTGGATTTCAAGAATTGGTACAGGGTAAACCCCAGAAACAGCGTATGGTCCGTGCACGCGTAGCGAGCACAGACTGAAGAAAAAATACCCACTCACAAAACCACCCACACGAACTCCCGCACAGATACTCCAGCGTTATAATATTATGAATCGTGAACAAGAAAGAGCAGGTTCGTCTTGGGCAGAAAAACTGCTCAGATTATTGATTTCGCACTGATTGTTCAAGGGGACAGGGCGGGGGGGGGGCATTAGTCCCTTGGGTCGCCAAAGAGCCCAATGAATCCCGGAGGGTGACCCATGTCCCCCGGGTCTTCCCGAGCTCCCCGAGTCCCCCGAGACCCCTCGCCTCAGCTCATCTCGGTTTGTCTCGAATCATTTCGGTCAGTTTCGGCTCGTCGCGACCAACTCGACTCGCCGCAACATGTTTCGACTGATCTCGATTCACCTCGACTAGCCTCGACGCGACCCTCACCCTCTGCGCCAGCAATCCGCAAACTGTAATGGTTAATGGTTATACTCATGCATCTCACAAACATTCTTCTGTGTAAGGGTTTTACAGCATCGGGAGGGGGAGCAGAGGTTCCAGGATTCAGAGGGGCTTCTAAAGGGTCCCACAGTTTCTCAAAAGGGTCCTAAAGGGTCTCAAGGGTGTCCCAAGGGGCTCCAGATAGGTACAAGTGGATCGCCCTAAATCCACCTGGTCTTCCAAGTCCTCCGGGTTCCAGAAACCCTGGGTCCCCGAGTCCCGCGGGTCCCACGAAAACCTCCCCTCCCTGGGTCACCTTTTCTCAACCAGCCTCGATACATATAATATTAGTAACCAATTCAAAATCTATCACCATGAAAAAAGGGCAGAAAAAAATAATAGAGCCCAAGCAAGAAGAAATAATGAAATACTAAAAAAAAGTGTTGATGATCTATAAAATGAATAATCATCCATCCACCCCAAACTAGTGTCTGAGTTTGGTAAAGTGTGAGAGGAGGAAGCTTCGAATGAACGTGGGCAAAAGTAAAGTAATGAGATGCTCAAGGACTGTCGATGCGAGCAAAATTAGTGTCCCCCTAAATGGAGAGCTCATGGAGGAAGTTCAGTGTTTCAAGTATCTGGGCTCCCATGTGGAGATAACTGAAGTGAAGGAGGGGTGTAAAGTGTTGGGTGCCCTGAAGAGTGTAATGAGCTGTAGGACGTTGGGGATGGAAGCAAAGAGAGGATACATATGACCCCAAGTTCGGCGTCGTGTCAGTCGGTGGGATAGTACAGAGCGTGCACCACCATGGTGGCGTGCAGAGCCTAAACCAACTGTTGCTGGGGTTATGGCATTTTTTTATAACATGGAAACAGAACACAATAGCATGAGACTGCGTGCACCAACTGCCCGCGAGAGAATAAATGCAGTATATGGTTTGATTTGGGTCTCCTGTCCTTAGATAGTGCATTTCGAACGCACTTATTATTTATTATTATAGCACCAGTTTATCCCCGATCGTAGCAGCGTCACCGATGGCAGCGGGCGGGTAAAAACCTAATTGGGTTGAGTCACAAAGTGAGTAGCTGGCTCTTAATCGGACGAGCAGCAGGAATCAAATACATTTTTGATGAGTTCAAATACATTTTTAATGAGTTCGTCCAATTTCTTCGTTGTGGATTTTTTTAAACTCATTTAAAAATTGTAACTTATCCAGCTCGGTAGGTATAGTCACTGCCGCTACTCCCGCCCGCTGTGACCACCTGACTACCATCTTCCAGAAAGGCAATATCAAAAATTAAGGTGCACAATTCATGGATTTTTCTGTACATCGTGTCACTGGATACTAGATTGAATTGCTCGTTGAGTAAGTATATTGCTCGTTGAGTAAGTATATCTACTTTTTTATTTGACGATAGATTAGATGTTAGTCTTGTTTTTATTCTTCTTTTAATGTTCGAGTCAGGTTTACTACTGCGCAAAGTTAAAGTCAGAACAGAGCAGAAACTTCTAAGGTGCTTAGGCCATATGGTCCCAGCACTCTCCGGATGGCAGTAAGGAGGAATAAAACACTACCTACCCAGCTTCAGAGCCCCAAGGATCCGCAGTAGTCCTTAAGGCGCCGGGCTACGCGCTCCAACACCTGCTGCGGGGGAAGATGAAGAAAAGACCAAAACGGGGATCCCATGCATGAGATCTTTACTAGGTGTAGGGAGTTTCACGCATGAGAACAGCAAGAGGAAAGAAGAAGAATGAATAGTCGTAGAAAAAGCTTGCATGAAAGAGCGCAATTTGGCCGTTATTTGCCACCCGAAAAGAAAATAGTTAGAACCGGTATGTGTATGTTAGAGTGTGCGTGTCTTTGTTTGCGTGTGTGTGCAACGACTATTATGAGAGTTGTTAAGGAGTCTGAGACAAGTAACAGGAAATTTGAACTAAATATAAGATGCAAATGAGGTAAATAAAAGTTAAGCAAATCAGGATGAGAGAGAAAAGGAGATAGTGAAGGGTGAAGAAGAGGGGAGACTGAAGGGTGTTCACCCCCCCGGCTGGGCCGTGACTAGATTAGAGTGACGAGGCTTTCTAGCCCGCTGGAGTCATCGTCCTTCTGGCGCCAAATGTCAAACCAGCAAACAGTGCTGCATCAAGTTAGTCTTTGTCTTCTTTTTCAATGTTTGAGTTAGGGTTTACTACTGCGCAAAGTCAAAGTCCTTTACGCGGTGAACGTCTATGGTATTTACGGGTGCCACAGGAGGTACAGGAACTCCTAAGGTGCTGAGGCCATATGGTTCCAGCACTCCCCGGATGGCAGTCAGGAGGAATAACACACTACCTACCCTGCTTTAGAGCCCCAAGGATCCGCAGTAGTCCTTGAGGTGCGGGCTACGCGCTCCAACACCTGCTGAGGGAGAAGATGAAGAAGTGACAGAAAACGGGGATCCCATGCATGAGATCTACACTAGGTGTAGGGAATTTCACACATGAGATAAGCAGGAATGGAAAGAAGAAGGAATAGTCGTTGGAAAAAGGTTGCATGAAAGAAAGAGCGCAACTTGGCTGTTATTTGCCACCCGAAAGGAGAATAGTTAGAACCGGTATGTGAATGTTTGAGTGTGTGTCTGTGTGTGCGTGTGTCTGTGTGTGCGTGTGTATGTGTGTTTGTGTGCAGCGACTATTAGGAGGATTGTTACGAAGGAGTCTCAGACATGTTTAAGGAAATTTGAACTAAACAAATGTAAATGAGGTAAATAAAAAGTCAAGCAAATCAGGATGAGGGAGAAAAGGAGAGATAGTAAAGGGCGAAGATGAGGGGAGTCTGGAAGGAAATAAGGGTATTCAGCCCCCGGTTGGGCCGTGACTCCGTGCGGCCCGTGAACCTAACAGATGCCTAGGAAGGGGGGGGGGGGGGGTGCAGCCCGTGAACCTAACAGATGCCTAAGGGGGTATTTGACGAAAAACCATCAACAAATTTGCGTTCGGTGCTGTACGCTCCGCCTCGTTTGGCTTCCAATCTAATCCTCTCAGTGTATGACGTCATTGTAGACGAGTCCACAGGTGAGAAGAACCTCGCCGCCATTCGACAAAAACCATCATCTGACAAAGTTGTTAGTCTTACAGATAGACACTAGGCCGAATCCCCCAGTAAAGAAGGTGGGGGGGGGGAGCCGCCGACAAGCCGAGCATCCAACACTCCTCTCATCACTCACACTGAAACAACTGAGTGCTTCTCTGGGTCACGAATGCGGTCTGAGGATCAGTTGTCAGCAGCAGGGCCCGACAGTTTTCACTTGTTTACACCGCCGTATCATGATGGCCGGGCCCCCGCTACCATACCGATAACGTGATGAATGGGCGTTGAGAGCACATCAGAGCAGCGTCAAAAAATCAACCATTCACCACTCACGCCTATCCACTGCACACCCTCTTGCTACCTCCACATTCATGTCACTACATTCTAATGCGCGCTTCACGCCATCCATTGTCCTACCTCTTGGCCCACGTCCACTCGTCTCCACATTCACCCCCTTTTCACCAATTTCCCATAATCAATCCGAACCATCTCAGAACACGCAAACATACTCGGTCCTCTAACTTCTTCACCATCCCCGTTTTAATTCGAACAACATCGTTTTTGATTCTGTCTCAGCGTCACTTCAGCCATGCCCCTTCAACTTTTCCTCTCGAAAACATTTGCTATTTTGCTCTCATCTCAAGTCTTACCTCCGAGAACAGTTGTGACAACTACACCTTCATACAGCCCTCTCATTGCTTCCATCCTCAACGTCCAACACTGAACTTTCCCCAAGAACTCACCATTTAGGACGATTAGTCTTTTCTAAACCGATAGTCGAAAATGGAATCAGTAATTTAAATTCTGAATGCACGATGACCGGGCGAAATTCGTTACGCTTCATCTGTTGAGTGTTTCCTTTCACATCAGAGTGTAAAAACTGTCAAATTACCGCACACACAGTGATTCTGTTTTTGTTACGATGCCTTTAAACAGATCTTGCAAACTATGAAGATCGATGAAGCAGACCGAGAAGAATAACCTACCAAAGGAGTGTGGAGGACGAGTTGCAACATTCCTTGAATTTTGTGAGACTTTCTCTGATGTGTCGCTAGGCATGTACTTCCTGCAACATTGGCACAAATGCGAATTTCGTCCAACTAATGGAATGAACATTCATCCGTAACTCAATCCGGCCCAATTCAGGAACGTTACGCAATTTGTAGAAATACTCAAAAAAATAATGGTTATCACATTCAGTATTTATTACAAAATTCTACAGTGGTGATCGCTATAAATTATTACAAAAATCCTACAATGGTAATCACAGTTGATAATTATTACAAAACTGTAGAATAATAATTATTGGGAAATCGAACACTGGTAATTACATGTAATAATGATTGCAACGTCCCACTGCCACACAAATCCAAGCCATAGAAACAAACAGGAATGTTGCTCGGGAGGGAAATTTTATAATCAGTGGATCAAATCACTTATTAGAAGAAGAGAGCTATATGAGGGTGTCGTTGTGCCAACTGTGCTGTACGGAGCTGAGACTTGGTGGGTGAGAGCAGAGGAGAGAAGAAAGTTGAATGTTTTCGAGATGGAATGTTTGAGGAGCATGGCTGGAGTGTCGCTGAGAGACAGGTTCGTTCACTAACGACGTGATTCGAATCAGAACGGGGATGGTGAAGAAGTTTGAGGACAAAGTTGATTCGCGTGTTCTGAGATGGTTCGGTCACATGGTGAGGATGGATGAAGGGAGATTTATGAAAAGGGTGTTGAAAGCAGAGGCGAGTGGACGTAAGCCTAGAGGGAGACCAAAGTTTGGGTGGATGGATGGTGTGAAGCAGGCGTTAGGAAGGAGAGACGGGAGTGTGGAGGTAGAGAGAGAGCGTGCACTGGATAGGCGTGAGTGGAGAATGATTGTGAAAGGATGAGTTTTGACGTTGCCCTGATGAGCTTTCTCGCTATAGGCATATCGTTGAGAGACGAGATGGTCGTGGGCGGGGGAAGGGGGCCCAGTCATCATGACGCAGCAGGAGTAAACCAGTCACATTTATCGGGCCCTGCTGCCGACACTGACCCCGAACCGCACTCATGACCAGGAGGGTGTATTGCGGTGTTCCCGGCCGTACCCTTTAACGCATAAGGGCTAAGGTGTGCGAGTGTTCCCGGCCACCCCACTTGCTGGGGGATTTCGGCCTAGGGTCTGCATCTGAATCTGTAATCACTTATTTGGAGAGCTGTGGCAATTACGTTTACTATTGGCACATTTGGAAACAAAGTTAGTGACAAGCTATCTATTGAAATGGACTAATTCGTGACCATCGGTCTGGTCGTAATCATCAGTGCTGGACATGACTCGAAATGGACCAGTTCGTGACCATCGGTCTGGTTGTAATCATCAGTGCTGGACATGACTCGAAATGGACCAGTTCGTGACCATCGGTCTGGTCGTAATCATAAGTGCTGGACGTGTCTCTCGAAAAAATTGGCTTTCGACTACGTTCTCCAGTCCAAAGAACCTTGGCCATCTTCTTTAGTACAAGTCTATGCTTTTGATCATCTGCTTCAGTCTGAAGAAGGTTTGATGGTGCAGATTAGGGAACATGCCTGCACTGTACCTTGATCGAGATCTTAGTAAGCTCCCTCGTAAATCACTCTGTCCGAAAAAGCCTTGACTATTGGTCATCAACTGGGTGCGAAGAACCTTACATTTTAGCAGTCTCCCTCACTAAGGAGAAGCCTTGACCATCAGTTTGAATAATTATTGCAAAATCCTACAATGGTAAAAACTTCTAAGAATTATTACAAAATCCTACAATGTTAACAGCTTCTGTTCATTTTCATACAATCCTACAATTATAATAACGTTTAATAAGGATTACAAAATCCGACAATTGTTAGGTTTTAATACTAAAATCTTACAGCTTTGAGCAAATCTTATGTTTTTCATTTTTCTGCAGTAGGTAAATGCAGAGCTCGTTGACTCTTTAACTCTGGTCATGAAGTTGCATGGAAGAGAGCACCAAACTAAATCGTTTCTCAGTTAGAACATCAATGCAACGTCTCTGCTCTCGCGTAGACCGTTCCAAAGAAACGTCCTCAAGTGCCGATCGCCAAAATTTAATTCACTATTCCTGAAGCGGCAACATTACGAGCCGCTAGTTGAATTTTGCTCAGCTTGATTCATGGCTGAACACATGCGCACAAAAACAATCCTTGCGGTTTGTCTTGTAGTCGCAATGAGGACAGACGAATTTTTCGTTGTTTTCATCGTGAATTTCAACATGCCTGGCGAGTTTCTGCCGGCTACAAGTTTGATACGTGCAATGAGGGCATGTCAAGCTCTGGATATGATTTTCACGAACATGCTCGTTCAACTCGTTTTTGTTACCTGCACAGAAGTCGCATCGCGGGCACGCATGGCGTTTTTCTTGCGGGTTGTCATGCAAAGAAAGATGCTCTAACAAGGCTGCAGTCATATCACTTTGATAGTGGCAACAGGGGCAAACCAACTGTTTATTTCCGGCTGCCTCACTGTGCGTTGTTCTGAGGTGCTGCGCAAACGCAACGCTCGAGATTGTCTGGTACTTACAGAGGGAGCACTGCAAGCGCTTACGGCTGTACCCGCCACCATGGACACGTCGTTCATGCCTGTTCACGCCCAATTGGTTACTAGCGGAGAAATTGCAGTGCGGGCAGGCAAAGGGTTCATCATTGCTGCTATTGCTTAGAGGACCAACAACCATATGGTTTGATTGAGATAGTACTTCAGTGTTGCCAGGGCCGTCTTGGAGGACAGTTTCAATGCTCTCCATACCCGGCAGCTGCCTGGATTGCTCAGTTTCCTCACTCGCCACCGCCGACTGCAATGTCGGCTTCTCATTGGAGGTTGTAATTCTTGTCTCCGTCATAGGAACATCGCTCGGCACCTGATGAGAAAAGAAATGAATAGGTCGAAGTTCGTTGACAAACTCATAGAACACATATATACTGATTTAGAAAGCCAGTATCACCAAATTCTCACTTAGCTTGGTTTATTATAAGTCTAGCTTCAAAAAGCGATGCACAGAGAAGTGTCAATAAAACGGATGGACAACTATGTTATTCTTCACTTGTGCGGAGCTGTTTACAAAACACAACTCATCAACATAACAACTAGAATAGGCATCATCCGCCGCAGCAAAACGATAATGTATGTCTCTCAGAATAGTCTGTTACTTGTACAAAAAGAAGTATGACTCGTTGACAGCATTTCATTATGATACTCAAGGATAAAGTTCAGCTCTGCAAATACCTACTCTACAAGGCGTTCGATTATTTACACTAAATAAAAATAACTTCACAAAAATAGATCCATTGGTCATAGTGCTCTTTACATGCAATAGTTTGTACACGAACTGTACGGTGCTCTCTGTTGGTCTCTGAGCGCTGATATCCCAAATACAGAGGGTTGTTTCAGCATGTTGTGCTGAGAGATGGTTTCTGAGTGCTGATATCCCCAATACAGAACGATTGTGTCAGCATGTTGTGCTGAGAGATGGTTTCTGAGTGCTGATATCCCAAATACAGAACGATTGTGTCAGCATGTTGTGCTGAGAGATGGTTTCTGAGTGCTGATATCCCAAATACAGAACGATTGTGTCAGCATGTCGTGCTGAGAGATGCCGACCAACTGCGCGAAGGTGAACAAATAAGAACTTCTCTTCTTAAAGGGCGAGTCAAGAAAACCTATCCAATGTTGTACTACAAATATAGGAAAAAGGTGTTTGGAAGGTACAGCATATCGATGAAAAAAAAACTCCAAATAATACTTTGCACGGCATGCTTGCTTTCATACTGAAGGAGGATACAGATACTAGGCCGAATCAATGAAGAATAGGGGTGGCCGACGGCAAGGCACACCCCACTCCTCTTATACACTCGCACTCAAACAACTTAGCCCTTTGTTCTAAAGTGTCCGGCTTGAAAACTCCCAAACACACACTCTGGCTCATGAGTGCGGTTCAATGTCAGTTTCAGCAGCAGGGCCCGTCAGTGTGGCTGGTTTACACCAGCTTGCGTCACAGTGACCAGCCCTCCCCCTTCACAACGGCCATCCCGTTTCTCAACGAGATGCCAAAGGCGGGAAAGCACATCAGGGCAGCATCAAAAAGGGACATAGGGCAGCATCAAAATAGGACATAGGGCAGCATCGAAAAAGGACATAGGGCAGCATCGAAAAAGGACATAGGGCAGCATCGAAAAAGGACATAGGGCAGCATCGAAAAAGGACATAGGGCAGCATCGAAAAAGGACATAGGGCAGCATCAAAACATCCTTCCTTCACAACCTTTCCCCCGTAACGCCTGCTCATTGCAAGCTCTCTCGCTACCTCCACGTTCAAGTCTCTCCTCCCTAACGCCTGCTTCACACCATACGTTCGCCCCAACTCAGGTCTACCTTCAAGCCAACATCCACTCGCCAATGCTTTCAACACTGTTTTCGACAATCTCCCTTCATCCATCCTCACCATGTGCCTAAACCATCTCAGAACACGCGAATCAACTCTGTCCTCAAACATCTTCACCATCCCTGTTCTGATTCGAATCACGTCGTTGGTGATCCGGTCTCTCAGCGTTACTCCAGCCATGCTTCTCAAACACTTCATCTCGAAAACATTCAACCTTCTTCTCTCCTCTGCTCTCACCCAAGTCTCCGCTCCGTAGAGCACAGTTGGCACAAAAACACCCACATACAGCCCTCTCCATGCTTCCATCCCCAACGTCCTACAGCTCATTACACTCTTCAGTGCACCCAACACTTTACACCCTTCCTTCACTCGAGGCTGTACCTCAGTTTCCACTAGTTGTTTTTTCCACCTGAGGGTCCAGTTACTCAAAGCCCTGAACTTCCCCCAATAACTCTACAATTAAGACAACACTTATTCTGCTCACATCGACATTCTGCAAGCATGAAGGAGACAAGTAGTAATATTTTATTCGAAAGTTGAAACCTACGCTTTCATAATTTGACTTTGAAAACGTCAAATTATTATTTTCAGTGTGAAAACTGGTTCAAACCTTTAAGAGAGACATATAAAAATATCCTCAGCAAGATCGGACTTACTTTCTAACATGTAAACCATATCAGAACTTCAAAAAATAATTCATCGTGATCCTCCCCAAGAGCTTCCCAGTGGTGCATTGCGTGCTGTGATAACTTCATAACCGTAAGAGGGTTGCGATATTTGTGCTGTCTTTCAATACTCGACTTTAGTAGAAATTTCTCCACATGAATGTAGTACTCAACAATATCTTATCAATGATGCATTGTATGGCGTGATAGCTTCAAATACTGTTCGAGGAGACCAGATTAAAAACAGGTCATTTAGAAAAATCTTTTCCTATTTTTTGTAACTAGAAAGTCAAAATAAATAGCTCTATACTATCGTAGTACCCCCACAAGAGCCTTCAAATAGCTCTATACTATCAAAGTACCCCCACAAGATCCTTCAAATAGCTCTATACTATCAAAGTACCCCCACAAGAGCCTTCAAATAGTTCTATACTATCAAAGTACCTCCACAAGAGCCTTCAAATAGCTCTATACTATCGTAGTACCCCCACAGGAGCCTTCAAATAGCTCTATACTATCGTAGTACCCCCACAAGAGCCTTCAAATAGCTCTATACTATCATAGTACCCCCACAAGAGCCTTCAAATAGCTCTATACTATCGTAGTACCCCCACAAGAGCCTTCAAATGCTATACTTCATGATGACGTCATAACTAAACGAGCAACAGTTGCGTGCGCAGGCTCTTCTAGCAAAATTGCAAGAAGGTAAATGTGAAAATTTCTGCAAAGAAATTCGGTCACTTAATCCTAAAAAGGAAGCACTTCCACTCGCGTTGGCGAACGTAACTGGGGAAGCAAACATTGCAAGGCTCTGGGGGGAGCATTTCCAACACATTGCTAATTCTGTTGACACGGAAGAGAATAGAGGTTGGGTGCAAAACGCCCTCGATAATGTTCCTGCTGTTAACGAAATGGTTTCGGTGGCAGAGGTTAGGAGCATCGTTAGAGGCCTCAAAAATAACAAAGCTGTTGGAAATGACGACATACCAAGTGAAGTGTTCAAGAATGCTTCCCACAGACTGACTGCAGTGCTTGCTCTCTTCCTTTCGGGCTGCACTCATGTCAATAGTAACTGTGGTTCCTTTTCTAAAATGTAAAAGAAAGGACCCTTCTGATATAAATAATTATCGCCCCATTGCTATTGCCACCTCTATTTCCAAGGTTCTTGAGCAGGTTATTCTTGCAAGATTGCAAACATTCCTGTCTACCGCAAAAATCCAGTTTGGATTCAAAGAGAGCCATGGAACTGAAATGGCGATATTTGCATTGAAACAAACTGTTGAGTATTACAGATGTAGAGACTCGCCTGTTTTTCTGTGTTTTTTAGATGCGAAGAAAGCTTTTGATAGAGTAAACCATTGGACTTTGTTCAGAAAGTTAATTGAGAGAGGAGCCCCTCTTCATATTGTGCACTTGCTTGTATTTTGGTACAGGGAACAGGAATTCTTAGTGCGATGGGATAGTTCGAAATCGGCCACTTATCATTGTAAAAACTGAATTAGGCAGGGAGGTCAGCTATCGCCACTGTTGTATAACGTGTACACTGATGAGTTGAATTATCTTCTAAGTAAAGAAAACCAAGGGTGTCATGTTGCCAACTGTTGTGTTAACAATCTTAGTTATGCAGATGATATGGTGCTGTTAGCACAGACTCTCTCAGCAATGCAAAAGCTTCTTGATATCTGTAATAAATTTGCTGAACCTCATGATATAGTATATAACACTGCAAAAACTGTATGTATGCTAGTTAGACCGAAACGTCCTAGTTACTACCTATCGACTGAGATAAAACTAGGCGGTGTTGCACTGGATTATGTGGATAATTTCAATATCTAGGGCACATCATCACAGCAGATTGCACAGATGACAAGGATGTTGCAAAGCAAACAAGGCGGCAAATGCAGTTGGTAACATGCTTATACGAAAATTCTCGTTTGCACCAAGGGAAGCTAAAATCCAGCTCTTCAAATCATATTGTTACCCCATTTATTGTAATTCAATGTGGAGAAAATACTTTCAATATAGCGTGAGGAAATTGACAGTGAGTTATAATGACACATTTAGACGGCTGATGAAGGTCCCTCGCTCGACGTCAACGAGCAGGGTTTTTGCTGAAAATCGATCAGATCACATCAAGGTACTGTTCCGTAAAGCGGCACACAGCCTTAGGACTCGAGTTATGAACTCCCCAAATGAAATCCTCGTTGCAATCTGCTCTGGTGATGCGCTCGCTGCCTCGTCATTGTTAAGGCGATGGAGAAAATTACTATACGCACAGGCAGGATAGAGTTGTATGCCGTAACTTGTTCTTAGTTGTGTGCGGTAATTTTATAACTTTGTTCACACTGTAACCCTAAAATAAGATGCCTCAATTGTAAAACTATGCCCATGTTGGTTGTCAATAAAGATTT
>SDVV010027986.1:0-12025 GCA_016164225.1 Gammarus roeselii | reverse complement strand
ATTCCACTGAAATCTTAATCGGAAATACCTGTGGTCTTGCCATCCAACAAATAACATCTAAAGGAGAAAATTTGTTTTCATTCCTGCTGTCGTATGTACACGAAAACAGTCTCTCTAAAAGACATTAGAAGGCCCCGGATTACCGCTGATATTGAATCAGAAATGAAAAGGCAGAACTATTTTTTTGCAATCGTGCAAGGCAAGATACAAAAAGTTTCTCATTTTCTCATAGTAAATTTAGACACCACGTTAAAGTCTTGATTCGATTTTCTAAACAAACTTCCTACGAAAAATAATTTTCTGAATACAAAAAAATACCTCAAATGAACGTGGAAGACGATCATTAACATTCCTAGACCACATAATAACAAATGTAACTAACCAATAAAAAACTAATAAGTGCCACTGACGAATATTCAGAAGATCATGATACAGCAAATAAACTCACTGTAACCTTAGTGAAGGTCGAGAAGTGTGTTGCTAATAGCATTAATCCGTTCTATTTCTCACAGGTTTCTGCTCAAGAAATCACCTCAATTACCTTAATTCAAAAAATAAATCTTGAAATATCAATAGTTGCTCCATGAGTAACGTAAAGAAATTAACATAAATATTATCCCCAATCCTGACT
Organism: Gammarus roeselii; assembly: GCA_016164225.1. NCBI lineage: Eukaryota > Metazoa > Arthropoda > Malacostraca > Amphipoda > Gammaridae > Gammarus > Gammarus roeselii. The sequence goes on along the minus strand of SDVV010027986.1, from coordinate 11,394 downwards.
TCAATTGTCCACAAGTCTTTATTATAAGGAAAATTTTCTAACTCTTCAAAAAATGCTGGAGTGACTCCCATTTGCAAAGGTGGTGACAAAACTGATACTGGAAATTATCGACCCATCCTAGTCTTTCCCTTCTTATATGAAATATTCAATAAAGTATTTCACCAACAACTATTCCGTTACTTGAATGTAAACAGTATCCTTTATGAAAACCAGTATAGCTTCATAGCTAATAAAAATACAACACAAGCAATATTAAATCACATGCAGTACCTACATAATAATATAGTCTTAAACTACTTTGTATTATCTCTATTTTACGACTTTTGTGAGGCCTTTCTTTGACTATGTTGATCATTAAATCTTTTAATCTAAACGAAGGTCTTATGGAATACGACGAGCCGCTGGTGATTTGGTCACTTCATATTTGTCCAGTCGAAAGCAATATGTAACTGTAAATGGAATACAATCTTCTATGCTCTATATTAGTATTCTATAAGTAAATGCATTGTCCTTTTCATAAATACATTGTTTGCCGATGATAGTACAATATCTAATAGCGTCTCTTCAAACACCATAAACAAATGAACTGCCTCAATTAACAAGAAATTCGATCGCGTAAACAAATATCTAACTGCTAACCGATTTGGAATAATGGAATAAAAACACATTTCATTTCATATTCATACACTCGTAAAATCAATTTTCCTCTAATAAAAATTGTCAAGATCTGTAGTCATTCTTTATAAATAATATTCTTCCGTCCATCAATATGTCCTTAATACCCCTTATTTCACGGTTTCCCAGTCATTCTTAGTTAACGGAATCAAAACCTGGTATGGAACAGACATAAATAACACTGATGAAATATTTGTACAGCAAAATAAGTATTCATTCTCATACTAAGACATATTTTAAAACCATGAATATCCTGAAACTGGAAAACCAATCATTACACAAGAAATGCGAATAATCTTGTAATACACCGTTGTAGTAGAACCGAAGCCAAATTCAATATCCCCTTCAAAGGTGTCAGATTTGGGAACCAGCTAACTCCTGTTTAGCGTCGAAGTGTTTCTCTTCCAGTCTTTACGTCAAACTGGGAGGCTTGACGTAAAGGGGAGGCTTGACGCCTTATTGGAGGCAGATGAATTACCAGCTCAACAACCTTGCGGTAGAATTAAAGTATTATTATATCAATGTTAATAACTCTTTTGTCAGAAAGTGTCAGGCATTTAACTCTCCCTGTGTTATTTCCATGTAGCAGGTATCTAGTCTTAATAAATCTGAATTTCTCTTTTGGGTCTTCTATGGCTTTTTTGGTTAGGTAAAATAGATAGGTTAGTTAATTGGTATGTAGGGATTAGGTTGCCCGGAAGCTCGGAATAGCTTAAATAGGGCTTCAAATTTTGTACTCTAACCTGAAAATTCAAGTCATATCATGTTAACTGTTCACTCTTGTTGTAATAAACGGTTTCAAACTGTTTCAATCTTATTTATATTTGTTTGTGTCTCTATCGTTTCCAGACGATCTGTAATAGCAGGCATACGCAGTCTTACTTATAGAAGTATGATAAGTAGTATCTGGAACTCTTCTCTCTATTGACATTACATGTTAATAGATTTCACTAGTGAACTATGAACGTAATATGTTGATTACGTTCATAGTCCCGGGCCTTTAGCTTCCACACAGAGGATCTGGTGAAGAACAACGTGAGATGTGTTTCATTCAAATGGGGTGTTATTAATTACAGGGGCTCTCGGTTGATCAAGATGGCAATTCGTCTCTGAATTAAAAATGGAGATATTTCGAAAACACTTACAAAGTAAGTGTTTTCGAGTCTGAACATTACATCTGACCCCAAGCCGAACATTACACCTGACACCCAAGCCGAACATTACACCTGACACCCAAGCCGAACATTACACCTGACACCCAAGCCGAACATTACACCTGGCAGCCAAGCCGAACATTACACCTGACACCCAAGCCGACCATTACACCTGACACCCAAGCCAAACATTACACCTGACACCCAAGCCGAACATTACACCTGACACCCAAGCCGAACATTACACCTGACACCCAAGCCGAACATTACACCTGACACCCAAGCCGAACATTACACCTAACACCCAAGCCGAACATTACACCTGACACCCATGCCGAACATTACACCTGACACTCAATCCGAATAGTTCCCATTTGATAACTGATTCCAAGAGAGAATTAATAATTGTGCGCGTCTGCATGGTTTCACAACATACAGTTAGCTACGCTAACACACGCAGATAGCGGGGTTTGAATTCGTCGTTTAGGTAATCAATAGAGGCAGATTATAGCTGCCGAGGGAATAAAATGTGGTATTCTGGATAAGAACGAGTGCAAATGAATATTTTTTTTAAATTGTTATTGCAGCCGAGGCTACCATCTAGCGAACAAATTCGAATTCGACTGATGAACTGAAAATAAAAGGTTTACCATCGTGAAATATCTTACTATACATTTATTTCAATCAAACACTTATTTTTTCGACGTTCACATTAAAAAAAATAACATTTCAATTCGAAATTGTTGGACAACAAATCATTATTCATTTAATTTATAAAGGAAATGACAGTTATTGCATCTATTTGACTGGAGTTCGTTCAAATTAGTGTTTTAATTAATTGAGTTCTCCTGTTTTCTGGCTGTTTCAACACATATTCTCCCACTGGACATTTATAATAGCAGCTGGTATCCAATCGACTGGCATGACGAAGCCTACCTGACAACAGTAGTTGCAATATAGTTTTATAATATTTAGTTGGAAGCGTCGTATTTCCAGCGTTGAATATCTAGAAGATGGTGACGGAAGTGGGAGTAAAGACGTCATAGTTGTCAACAAGAATCGTGGTCATTCTAATATATGACGAAACAAACGAATATGGATGATTATTTAAACACTATCCCAAAAAAATAGAATATGAAGTTGCTGGTTGTATTTGACGTATCATTATTGTTAATGCATCACATCGGTACAATATAGAAGCAATATCGTTATCAAATTCAGTATATTGGCATGGTGCAGGTGGCTATGTTTTCTTTCTCTACATCATGAACAAATATCATCCTACGTATTTGAATAAATCCATCACTTGTAGTGAAATACATGCGTTTGAGGAGTTGAAAGAGCTTACTTGTTCAAAAGGATGAACGAGTGAAGCCACGTCGTTATTTCGTTGCCTCTATCGCAACATGAGCCTGGACACGAGGTCTGCACGGAACAACGACAAATGCAGAATACATTAGTTCCCCCAATTTACGAACATCGGGGGGGGGGGGAAAGATTTTTTTAAGTCAAATTTATCGTTATTTGAAAGGGCAATTGGGTTGCAAAAAAATCCACCTGCCGCTGTCTGAGGTGTACCGAAATCTTAACAAACGCCCATTAGGCGCCTACAACATTGAAGAAGCCGGGGAAAAGTTCGGCCAAGCCAGATGCAACAATTGCAATGAGCAAGAAGGACGTCGCTGTCGAACGAAGAAAACTCTTTGACATCAGGGAAGGGATTGTTTGATTGTTTGCCGGTTCTCGGCGAACTAATGAGCATATTTTTACATGACAAACTGTGTCCGTTCAATGTTCGTTAACATAGAGTGGCTAGACAAGTTGAGTGAACGAGGCTAGACAAATATCATAAGTTTTGAAATTGATAGGAGACAACACCTTCTTCGTGATAAACTTATAAAACTCCAGCTACTCACTGTCGCTACTTTCACTCCATTGAGCACACGCGAGATGCAAGATGTCGCCGGTCAAAGTGTGCTCAGTTAAGTCGCCAACAGCGGAGTCGTGACACCAGGACTATGCTCAGTTAAGTCGCCAACAGCGGAGTCGTGACACCAGGACTATGCTCAGTTAAGTCGCCAACAGCGGAGTCGTGACACCAGGACTATGCTCAGTTAAGTCGCCAACAGCGGAGTCGTGACACCAGGACTATGATTGCAGCCTCATTCCAAGATCGTTTGGATAACAATCGTGTTCAATTTTTGCAGAAGGTGTTCAGTACCAGTTTGATCAAAGAGGCGGGCAAAATTAGGGTTTCACTAACATTCTATTTCAATGATGATAATCAACAAAAAATATTTTCTTTTAGTTGGACGTTGTACGGTTTATGAACAGAAACCGAAAGTGAGCCATCCAATCAGTGGCCAGTCTTAAAGAATAATAGGTATATCCTAATCAAAAAAATTAGCATGTTAACAACAAATAATAGATAATATGATACGTAAGTAATATGGTATAAAATAGTTATGCTGCAAAAATTATTGCAGCGAGGAGAAATGCTGCGTGAGATTGTAATTCAATGTAAATAATGAAGTCAAAAATGTAATATGGTTCAATTTATTTCCAGAACTTGACAACCTTTTCATTCATTGTTAATTTAAATTTCAATTGTTCAAATCTTGCTCTATTAAATGAGTAACGATATTATAGCTGAAGACCACTTCTTAGAATAATCCAACTGGTGCTGGTGATGTTGGAATATTAATATTCGTAGGAACATATTTGATTTGAAATAAATTCTACAGTGGGCATGTATATTGTTCTCATGCTTACTCCTGCATGAGATTTTTTTTATCTCCTATGTTGCCATAATATGTAAACGAAACGAACAAATTAAAGAAATAAACCTGCAGAGGATTGAAAATGTTAAATTCATATGCCATTTTACTTGAATTGTTTAATTTTGTTAAAATGCAATGTATATGATAATCGATTTGAGATATGACGGTCTTGATGCATGAATAAAAATTTGATGTAATCCACTTCACTAATATTTGCATTTCTTTCCAATTTCTAGCAAGAGGGCGACGATGGGAACTTTAGCGTTGCCCTCTCACTCGAATCATTAACATTCCTGTAAATAATATTTGTATCGATCCAGCTATGAAAATGTTATAATGCGTTATTAATTGGTATCGCTATAACCATATATCTTTCAAAAATGAAGCCGACAAGGTACTGCCATCGATAGATGAAATCCATCCTGAAAAAATATGAGAGTTTTCAACGAGCATAAAATAATAATGACCCGAATGATGAGCTTTGTTCAACGACGTGACTAATATTGAGAAGATCAGATTTACTATTATTTGTAACAGTGCGAATTAGTTTGAGAAATCATGGACCCCTCGTTTTATTTTTTGTGTGATAATAACCCATATGTGTGCTTGTTTTATGGGTTTGATACACTATCACAAATTCGGATTGTTTCATTAAGAAAAACTGAGAAAAACAAGGAAAATACGCTACAAAATGTACAGGTACAGCGAGGAAACGATATATCACATACTAGGAATGGAAATATAGGGACAAATTTTATCGGAAATAGTTTTCCCAGTGCAAGTTTTATTTCATCGTTGGAACTTTTCTTATACAGAATTCACGAGTCGTACATGATGCGACGATGAGCCAGATCTCACGGAGAAACACCGTGAAACGAGATTGCAAAAAACACTGGTTGAATTACATACACATGAGACTAGGAAGGAAATTCTCAAACATATGAGCAAAATTGCTGCTAGCACAGTGAGAAAATATTACAGAATAATTACCTGACAACCACACCACCTCCATGGACTCCCCATGATACCCCCATCTACCATTTCGAGATGAGCTTGAAACATTATCTTAGTATCAGGCATCACGATGAATTGAAAGTTGAGGCTGTTCGACCAATGTCCCATCATTTAAATTAAGAGCAAGAGGAAAAAGAGGAGCTGTATGCAAACGTATGACAGCCGTATCGCTTTCATCTCACTGTATCAAGTCTCATTGCCTATGCTCAAACACAGTACCACTCGCCAATTCTCATCAAAAATCTGCGAAGTGACTCAGTGATACAGTCGCGGTTGAGCAGGTTTCCAACTATTCTAATCACGAGAAAATCAATCTCATAGTACACCATCTTTCATTCTTTGGATTCAAGCAGTGTACAAAAAAAGAGCAAGTCAAATAAACTACCCAGAGACTTAAGGTAACATCCATTAAAACCCTCATACAGCCAGAAACTCACCGCGGTGCCTGCACTATGATCAAACAATTCATTAACTGATACAGATACAGATACAGACTCTAGACCGCATCAACCGAAAGGGGGTTGGCCGACGGCAAAGCGGCCACCCTTGCCGTTTTCCACCCTCACACTCACACAACTTAGCCCTTTTGTGCTCAAGGGTCCGGCCGGTACCCCCTCAACATACACTCTGGGTCACAAGTGCAGTCCGAGGATCCGTCGTCAGCAGCAGGGCCCGACAGTTTTCACTGGTTTACCTACGCCGCGTCATAATGGCGGGGCCTCCCTCACCCACGACCATCCCGACAGGGGGGTGCCAAGCACGGGAAAGCACATCAGAGCAGAGTCAAAATCAACCATTAACAACCATTCTCCACTCACGCCTGTTCATTGCACGCTCTCTCGCCACCTCCACATTCATGTCTCTCATTCCCAACGCCTGCTTCACACCATCCATCCACCCAAACTTCGGTCTACCTCTAGGCCTGGAACCACTCGCCTCAGCATTCATCACCCTTTTCACCAATCTCCCTTTATCCATCCTCTCCATGTGCCCGAGCCATCTTAGAACACGCGAATCCACTCTGTAATCCAACTTCTTCACCATCCCTGCTCTGTTTCGAACCACGTCGTTGGTGATCCGGTCTCTCAGCGTTACTCCAGTCATGCTCCTCAAACATTTCATCTCGAATACATTCAACCTTCTTCTCTCCTCTGCTCTCACCCCCAAGTCTCAGCTCCGTAGAGCACAGTTGGGACAATAACACCCTCATACAGCCCTCTCTTTGCTTCCATCCCCAACGTCCTACAGCTCATTACACTCATTAGTGCACCCAACACTTTATATCCCTCCTTCACTCGCGCCTTCATTCAGTTTCCACTGGTTCAGTTATCTCCACATGGGAGCCCAGATACTTAAAACACTGAACTTCCTCCATGAGCTCTCCATTTAGGGTGACACTAATTTTGCTCGCATTGACATTCCTCGAGCATCTCATTATTTTACTCAAACCGACATTCACTCGAAGCTTCCTCCTCTCACATACTCTACCAAACTCAGACACTAGCCTACATAGCTTCTCCTCCGAATCCACAACCGGGGCCGTATCATCAGCAAATAGCAACTGGCTCAACTGCCAACTTCGCCCATTCGCTTCCAACAGTTCCAAGCCACGACCCAGCACACTCGCGTTCACCTCCCTGACCACTCTATCCAAATAGAGGTTGAACAGCCCGGGAGACATCACGCAGCCTTGTCTCAGTCCCACTTTCACTGTGAACCAATCACTCACCTTGCTCCCCACTCTGACGCATGCTCGGCTGTCAGCATAGAAACTCTGCACCGCTTTCAACAGATGTCCGCCCACTCCATACAAACGCAACACCCTCCACAGCGCTTTCCTGTCAATCCTGTCGCCTGCCTTCTCCTGGGGGAACCACATGCCTTCTCCTGTCGTATGCCTTCTTCCGAAGAACCACTTGGGGAACCACAATTCAGCAACACCTACAGCTTGTACAACCGTCCTAGATGATAAACTCAGATAAACGACAAGTTAACGTCCATCTTTGCTGCATTCTCCCCCTCCAATGATTCATTCGGTATCTGGGGCTCATTGAGAGGCCGTCATACGTACGACACCCTTAAAAAAGGTATGCAGCTTAGAAGGTTTAACAGGGTTGTTTAAACAGCTACTCAGACAAGCAGAGAAACATGTTCATTTTGCAGAACATCCCATTTGTGGCCCCCTTGACTGCGTGGTCACAAAAGACTGAAATTTGGTACACGAAAAGTTATAGTTGTTGACTGATGCTAGGAAAATTAAGTGGTTCCAGGTGTACGTATTGTAGGAGTTGCGAATTTGGGAAGAAAGCAGAGTTTGTTAAATTTGGACAAAATATTTATGAGTTCTGGAAGCTAGGGAAACGTTAGGACAAACAAATTGAACTCGCAGACACCTCATTGTAAAAAAATGCCACCCTCGCAAGAGGAAATTGTGTAGGTTATTCCTCATAAATAAGAATTTATGAAAAATTCTCATGGTCAAAGAAAGAGTCGTAGAAAAATACAATCACAACACGAGTCTGGATTGTAAACAACTGTTGTAAGAAAAACTGAGGGGTTGCAGCAAATTGTTTTTATTAATTGCTAACAATTTCTTTTTAATAATTTTGTGCAATTTTGACCAAGGCTTGATAATTTCTGGAAGCTAAGAAAATGCCACATGCTTCAGTAATGTTATTTCCTGTTGATAGAAAAAATAACAATTCGCTGACACGTTATTGCGAAAGATGAACGTTGGGAAACAAGTGCATAGATTAAGTATTGTTGGGAAAAATTGTAAGCCGATGAGTTCGTATCTGTTGGCAAACTTTTGTCCCGTGTTATTAAAAATTAAACTCTCATTCCATCATGACCAAGTCCACCAATCACGAAGCGTCAGCCAGAACTTTCTGCTCTCGCGGCTTCTGCTTCGATTTGTTGCAGGCAGAAGTCGTCAGTCATCAGCACGCCGGTCTCGGAGGAGGTTGAGCGCTTTGAGCCAGGTTGGCCCATCTGCGACATTCCTTACGCGCTGGGTTGGCGGGGGCCCGTGAGCCGTGAGACACGACGCACCCCATCCTATAGTGGGACTTTGATTGTGGTCCCAGATTGGGGTCTGTCCATCTGTGCCAGGTCATCTGCTTGCTTCAGCACATCAATGCGAGGACATTGGGCGCGACTGGAAGTATACGGATGACTCGCCCTACGGTGTACCCAGTAGCGGCCTTCTAGCTTCCTACCGTTTGGTGGGTGAGCTTGGGAATATACTCCAGGAGGAAGGGGCCATCTGTCGAGACGGTCTTCCGAGCGTGCCATGTTGGCATACGCCTACGGTTCTGGACTCATCAGCAGCGTCACTAAGTTGGACTATATTGGTGAGGATGAGAGTTGTCTGTATTGCCCTATTCAGATAGCTGTCACCATTCATTCGGGTCACCCCGAAAAGTCTCGTGCACTTTACCTTTATTAAATAAAAACCAATATCCGGTGAAAAATTACTGGTTGCCATGCAGATGGCGATCTTTGAGGCAATCCCAGTTGTGTAATATTTCCTATATTTATATTAAACCCAATCGATATATTGAATATATTGGAAACCAATGAATATTTTTCATATTAAACCCAATGAATATTTTTCATTTTAAACCCAATGAATATATTGCATATTAAACCCAATGAATATATTGCATATTAAACCCAATTAATATATTGCATATTAAACCCAATGAATATATTGCATATTAAACCCAATTAACATTTTGCATATTTAACCCAATGGATATTTTGCCTATATTTAAACCCAATGATTAATTTCATATATCAAGATTTTCTATATTTAAACACATTGTATTTCTATACCTAGACCTTTCAGTCTCCATATATTTATGCGTAGGCATGTTGTCTTAATTCCGTTTCGGAATCCAACTGTCTTGCGAAGTTGGCATCCATTGACCAAAGTATTAGTATCGCATATCAGCTCTTGTTAGATTACAGGTTATTTCTCTCTAATTGAGGTTGTAATTTAATACCATTCCTGACTCATCTCAGATTTCGTATATTGGCTGTAGCACGGAACCGGCCCGGACGAGGGCGCATCTACCACCTTCCCAGGGATGGTGGAGTCCGAGCAACGGTGGCACTTCCTGACCATACCTATTCATGCTTAACGTAGAACTTATTCCCGTTGAATTAACCTTATATTGTTGCGAAGCAAAGTTGAATGTTACAATTTTTATAGTTTAATAAATTTAATATTGTGTTCGAGTGTCACTGGTTCCTTATATCTTCGGATATAAATTTATTTGTTACAAGTATTGATTATTGGGGGTAATATTTGTAATTTCTCAAAGGTCAGGAAAAAGTCGCAGAAGTCTGAAATAAATGTGTAGCATGAAATAGGATTGTTATGACCTAATGTTAGGAAAATTTGGACGCTTTATGGCAAGTTTTGCAAGTAGGAAATACTGATTATTTTTTTGAAAATCTTAACTATTAGAAATTTTACGTGACATTGATAATTTCTGGAATGAAATTTCTGAATGAAAATTATACACCAGTTCAATCTAAACTTACTTTGTTTCTGTTACTCATAGAAACGTTAATAGCTCAGTTATCTGCAGATTGACGATATATTGGTAGATTCAAGTAATTTTCGTGAGAAGAATGCGGAAATTGTTCGTTATGGTGCTTCCCAGCTACCTCCGTTTTCAGATTCAATATTATATATTACGGAAGGTTTGATTTGAATATCCTCCGGTCGGTCACTCAACACATCAGGGAAAATTCCCTGAAAAGCAATACAGCCGTCTAAGCGGTTGTCTAAAAGCTCGTCTAAGCAGCCGTCTGAGCGGCCGCGATTTGTCACTCTGGTCTGATTCCGACAGTTCCCGTCACCTCAGAGTTGAAAATAATAATAATAATAATATCATAAATAATATCATCAATAATAATATTATTAATAATATTATAATTAATGATAATATAATTATTAATAATATTATTATTAATAATATTATTAAGAATATTATTATTATTATTATTATTTTTATTAATATCATTAATAATAATATCAATATCAATAATATCATTAATAATATCATTAATAATAATAATAATATTATTAATACTATTATTATTAATATTATTAATAATAGTATTATTTATAATAATATAGTTAATAATTTTATTAATAATAATAATATTAAAGGATTTAAGGATTTAAAATTTATTCAGGTATAATGACATGTTGACAAAATAAAATAAATATCGGAATACACATATGATACGTACCAAGTCTTCGTCAGCGTGAGCTGTTTTGAAGACAACATTTGCTACCTGGGTGAATTTAATATTAACTTAAAACTAGGGTTGAAGAGTAAGAACCAACCGATGGACATTGTTGGAGGACATCCTCTACTCTCCACTTTTTTAATATGTCGAGACTGATGCAAGCATTACATTAGACCATTAATTTCAAGAAAAATAAGCAGAGTAAGTCTGATCACCGGCGTTTACTTCATCATGACTATTTACTGTTTCAGCTGTCATTTACTAAGCTTGAGAGCAGAAAATGTCCGACATGAGGTTGTCTATTACATTACTCACACATTGTTTGGCGTACGATGGCACCAAATTGAAACTAACTGCATAGTTAGCATGACAAATTAACATATGCACACAGAAAAGAAATATTTAAATGAGTCATAACCGATGGGTACACTAAATAGACGGATTTCTACGTGAACAAGATAATTGGAAATTTGAGCATGTGAGGCGAGAGAAAATATGTATAT
>SDVV010027985.1:0-12025 GCA_016164225.1 Gammarus roeselii | reverse complement strand
TCCTGTCCTCTCACGTTGTCATATTCTTCCTTCAACGCCTGCTGGAACTCCTCGGCTCTACTTTTCACATTCAGTCCACTCACTTTCACTACCTCTCTTCCTCCTCCCACTCGTTTGTTGCCCTTCCACTTCTACTCCACTCTTAATCTACCTTCCACCAGCAGATGGTCAGACACTCCTCCACCCTCCCCTCTCAACACCTGCACATCCAACAGCCTCCCCACCACTCACTTCGATATCAGCACAAAATCCATCAATGCTCTCTCCACCATTGCACCATGGTCCATCCTTACCCATGTGTACTTTTGGATATCTCGCTTCTTGAACAAACTGTTCCCGACCACCCACTCCTGCTCCATACACAGAGTTATCAGGTTTTCTCCACTGTCATTTCTACCGGGAACGCCATACTTTCCTATCACATTCTACACCATTTCATCTCCAACTCTCGCGTTTAGGTCACCCAGTACAACTACATTGAAATGACATTCAAAACTCTCAATACACTCACTCAGGTCAGTACAGAATTGCTCCCTCTCCTCTTCACTCCTCTCGCTGCCAGGTCCATAAGCACTCACAAATGCCCATCTTTCTACGCCTAACTTAACTTTCACCCACATCAATCTTGGGGACACCTCCTTATATTCGGTAGCGCTACTAGCCAACAGATCACTCAATATCAAGACCACACCTTCTCGTGCCCTACCTTCCTCCACACCAGACTTTCTTCCACTTACAACACCAAACTAACATTCGCCCTTACCTTCAACTTCGTCTCACTCAGCGCCAACACATCCAACTTCCTCCTCACAACCATCTCACCAATCTCCATCACTCGTACTACAGCCACGCATCTTCAGCGACCCTAACAATAGGGTTCGAAGAGGCGTGTGCCTCTCCTCCCCCCGCTCGTCTTGCCCTATTAGAGGAAAGGTTATACAGAGAACGGGATTCCTAGCCCCTTCGCTCCGCCCTTTTAGTCGCCTTTTACGACACGCATGTGTTACGGTAGCACGATTCTACTCCCAGCTGCTGGGGGCCCCTTTAGTCGCCTTCTACGACACGCGGTGGATACGTTAGCAAGATTCTAAAGCCCCGGCTACAGGGCGGATAGAGTAGTCAATATATATTACCCGGCGAATGTCAAAGGTAGGCATGGGTGCCACAGGAGGTTCAGAAACTCCCAAGGTGCTGAGACTTTATGGTCCCAGCACTCTCCGGTAGAGGAGGATTCGCCTACGCTTCAGAGCCCGTGAGATTCGCAATCGTTTCCGAGGTGACGAGGGACATGAAGAGAACGGAAACTGGGATCCCATGTTTGAGGTCTACAATCAGTATAGAGAACCTCACACACGAGTTTACAGGAAGAATGGAAAGAAGAATAAGGAGCCGCAGAAAAAGTTTGTATGAACGAGTGCAACTTGGCTGTTTTTTAGCAACTCAAAAGGGTAATAGTAAGTACAATGTGGGGAGTTGTTACGACGAAGTTTGAAATGATAGGTTAAGGGAATGTAAACTAAACATAAGATGCAAATGAGGTGAATAAAAATTCGTATATGCATGATAAGGAAGAAAAAGAGAGAAAGTGAAGGGTGAAGAAGAGGAGAGTCTGAAAGGAAATGCGGGTTTTGACCCCCCCCCCCCCTTCGTTTGAACCGTAACTCCGTGCGGCCTGTGAATCTAACAGATGTCATGGGAGGGAATCAAGAAATAAATGACCGATTAGGGAAAATATTAATGCTATCGTATCTACGATATTGGATACTTTGCCATTATCCGCAATTTTTGATCAAATATCAAATGTTTGGAAAATGTCAGCATATATTGTTTCAGTATGTTCGAGTGAACAAAATACCTGGAACATCCTCGAATACGGAAAGACTCCTTTCCGACAGCACTGAAATGAAAATTCGTGCATATTCAACGTGCATAAGTTTGATCAAAACTTGATCAAACTTGAACAAGTAAATATCCATGAAATGAGGAAGTGCATACTCGTGGTTCAGTACAATGATTGCAGGGCGATGCAAATTTCGGTATGAGCAGTATTGTAGCAAACACACTCAAATTGCCTTACCTAAATAATATACCCGATTGATGTACGGGAACGCATGGTCGAATAATACAATTGGAAAGACCAACTTCACAATAGCCCAGACACAATTCACGACTGAAAACACAATTCAATTTATATTTTTTTCCTATCACAATCGTTGATTGTTTTGGACTAAAAAAATCTGGGAGATAAATCAAATTACTATTCGGCCAATCTCTAAGAGTGTCTGGATATTTATTACCTCTACCGATCAACTTAACCTTCATGAGGTGATGCGCTATCATATGACTTTGCTGAATAACTATATAATTAATTTAACAGGTATTAAACCACATCTTTGTGTGATATTTCTTAGTTGACTATCCGTATTAGGGTTGGCATCTTAGTGGACTATCCGTTTTAGGGTTGGCATCTTAGTGGACTATCCGTATTAGGGTTGGCATCTACGAAAGTTTGGCCGAAATGATTTGATCTCGTGATTTTCTCAAACAATCACATCCACTGTCAATTATATATATATCAAATTCGCTGGTCTCGTTTGATATTTTGATCATCCAAGTCGGCCTCCAAATGCTCCCAGGGTTCGGCGCCGTAGTTCCCCAGAAGCGCTTTCTTGGCCGTAATTTATGACCTGACTGCCGATCCCTTGTTCATCAAACGCTCTGAGAGTCTCTCATTAACCATTTTTTGAGGGCTCAAAAAATAGCAACTCATGATGAGCTTTTGAACATGTTTCTTTCCCGAATCTATGTTTCCAAGGTTGTAATTTCAGGTAAACAGTACTATTTGATGGCTTTCAGAAGGCTGCGTTGTAACGCCATGTGTTCCTTATTGATTATTTTACGACGTATTGTGCGTACAGTTGTACGTACACCTACAAAGAAGACGATTGGGTTCTTTACCATTATTTCGATACGACCATCAGTTTCTATAATGTTTCAATGTGTTCTAGAAATTTACGGAAATTAATGGATTAGAAATTTAGTGTGTATGGACAAAGATCGCTTTCACATTTCCTGCTGCGGCTAATAAGCTGCATTCGTCGTACGTCATCAGCTACATTATTTGAAGTAATTTTTTTTTAAATTAGAGATTAAAAAAATAACATGTATTTCCTGCGATCGCGCTTTTGACTTTGTTTCATTTCAATCGGATGAAATGTGTTTTGGTTCGTGTAACAGTGAACAGATCTTGATCGTTCCAATACTCGCACATGATTGCATACAAAAATTGTCTCCCCTCTCCGAATTCTCACCCCGCCACACCCCCCTCTCATCCCCACACAGAAACTCATTCAGCAAATGTTGACTGCGAGGCGCGGCGCAGGTAGAACAAAGGCCTTGCAGACGCCGCTTCACTGCTTGACTTGAAGATCAGTAATGACGGTGGAAATTGGATAATTTGACAAATAAAGAAATAGTCAAAACATGCATCAATACATAATTTTATGAAGATATAGTCACTACATACATCAATACATAATTTTATTGTTGATGGTGATCCGGCAATCGAATTCAGTAAATGACACTAACTCAAATTTTACAGTATATTCACAAAATAATTTTAAGATCCTTTCTGTTCGATGAAGGATGTCAGACATTTTTATAAATACGGATTCAAACAATGTTCCTTTCCGTTGTTCAAGAGTGTTTACAATTTAGAAATATACTTATGAACCAAGGTGTATATTTCCTGATACGGAACGCTGCAAACAGTGACAGCGATGCACTCACTTGGCCTTCTTGATTTTGTGCTTCGACAAGCTCATATACGGCATTTTATCCAATTCCATGGATAACTCTGTCGAAAGCAGTTTTTGTTTTTTTGCAAACACCGTAATTGATGAAAGATACGTTTATTTTTGGCATTCCATATGGGTTAATATATCCCTGACTGTTCCTGATCACACTGTAGATGTATTGAAAATCCATTGAATGTTACTCGACCGACTGCATTAGGGCTGGATGAAATACAGCAAGAGCTCTGATATAATAACGGAAATAGAATCTGCTCAAATAATAGTCCCGATTGATTTTGAGTTCAGGAAAATAATAAACCAGTCTAACAACTCGTAATCAAATGATAATTTAACATTTGTATTCACTGGTGAACATTTGGGACGCCCAAACAATTATGAAGTGAGCAATTGATTCTAAAAAATAAATTTTCACGTAAATTTAACGAAATACAGGATAAGTTTTATTAGTGATGACATGCGGTAATGAAACAATTACATTCTCTTCTACCATAGAGATGTAAACACCTGTCATTAATAATCTCTTCTGAAGGATTTCGAGCAATTTCTGGCTTGTTCTTCGTAGTGAAGACAATCATTAGCGGCTGACATTACCCGGGAAATATTTTTTGAAGCGTCAGCCTATTGACCCAAAAAACTCTTCGAGAAAACCTGTAGTGCACAGAGACTCCTGATGTAGTCGCTGTGATCTCAGAATGAAAAAATGCCTAAATCGATGGTGGGGTAAAATAATTGAAATCCACCTGGAAAGTCCCAAATGTCTTCGTTTTTTCCCTGATATGAAATAAGACACGAATGTTGATTATTTTGAATAGTTGTGTCTCACTTACGTTGCAGGGTTCTGAAACTATAATTCACGTTTTATCTTGCGGCGATCCTCAATTGAGCGCTAATAATTTGGACAAAGCTAGTCACGGGAACATTTGAGTAACATTATCCGTAGATGCAGTGCTGATTTGAATATTTGATAGACGAGATATCTAAATATTTAAATAATTTAAATTTGATTTGACTTTCACCAGATTACATTATGCGTCTGTAATCAAATGACTGTATTTCTTCCGTGTTTTCTTTTTCTGTGAAGTATAAACACTTGGATTAATGACCCTGAGATTTCATCGTGCAAAAAACATCAACGCATTTAATAAACACTATCCTTCGTGATTATTATAGATCATTTAGGTAAATTCATTCGTTGAATGTCAATCTAGAACTCGGTATCTATGAATATTGGATATTAATCATTATGGTTCCTTTCATCCTCCTTTATTCGAATCGTTTTAGTTACGAAGATAATCCGATGACCCTTCATCTGGTCGGCTATACAATCTATAAAAAAAAATTGCTGAGCTCCTGTATAAATATTCAGTGATCGTTGTCGAAAAGGCATGGATGTTCCACAAGCTAAAAGTTAAATGTTTCAAATTAGGAAATGTGGTTGAATTGCGAATTTAAATGCAGTAACTCCAAATTATCATCACATGATTGAAACAACATTTTTCAAGGTTAACTGCATAAAATTAATAATATTTTCAGATTGCATGCGCTGGGTAAGTTAAATATTCGTTTCAAGATCCGCAGACTAACGTGAAAATTCATCTTGGTGAACGATTTACATCCAGGCAGCTGGAATAGGTCTTGTCGCAAGCTCATAAACACTACATCGTGGATTGGTAACAACTCATTACATCAACCAGCACCTGGTCCAAGTATTCTCGAACGACTCTATCAACCATTTGCATCGCTTACCGTCGAGCTGAAGCCCCAACTAACATGTTTCCATTGATACCTCAATATGTGTCAGAACATCATTAATTGTTTTAAAATACGTTCTGAAGATGTCAAAGAAGCGGCATATTTATAATACGAGTTCATTATTCATTAATGCAACCATAGTAATAAATACAACGGGGGAACCAACGAAGCCCTACTAGTGGACGTGATGATTCCATTGACGTCATAAAATATTTTTGAAATGTAGACAAAGAGTCGTTCAACGGATATTAAAGTTGTTTCCCCCGTTTCGAACATCTATGAAGGGAAGCCCGTTGACGTTCACAAGCTCGACAAAATACGATTAAGCGCTCTATCGTGCAATACTGTAGCACTGTATTGAACCCCTCGCATTTGAGACCACCAGTGGTTTTGATAGCAGCGGTTTTATAATTTATTATTCTGTAGTAATATTTATTTTTTAGTAGAAGCGCATGTGAATTTCAGCAGTCATCTTTCATTTTTGTTAAAACTATCAACATTGTTCCACTGGGAAGCTGAGAGGGTTTCGAGGGTTACTGTGCATCAGTTGTTGTTATGTCTGCAATACTGACCCAATCACGTCAGAATCGATGTTGATGTTAGAAAAACAGTTTTCCATCGAATTTTTTGAACCGTCATGTTGCAATAACTTCCTACCCGTTTATCGTGTTTATTTATAATTATTGTTCATACTCTGATGTCTTATGCCGTTGATATTTCTTTCGTGTCCTCGGTGGCGACAGTGATGAAGTGCAATACTATCGGAGGTGATTGTGGAACCAACAGACCAGGTGGTTCACGTCCCAGACATAACTAATATACTTATCTACCCATTGAATGTTAGAAGTACCCAAACACTCGACAAATATGCCTAGTTCGGTCTCGCTGTCAGGGAAGAAAAGCAATAGCTTTTATTAAACAATCCAGTTATGCGTCCTCTCCCTCTCTCCATCAATGAACAGACGGTGAATGTCAGCTGCCAGTCACCTATCTCGGGATAGTTAACAATGTCACTCTCGTCTACTGCCTGTCAGTCCGATAGTGTCAGGCAAGAAGAACTCATCTGCGACCTGATAGTCCACCAAAGACAGTTAGCAAAGTCTTGCCAGCTGCCTCTCAATCCAGGGTCAACAGTTAGCAAGCATTTCTCAGCTGCCTCTCCATCCAGGGTTAACAGTTAGCAAGCTTTTGCCAGCTGCCTCTTAGTCCAGAGTTAACAGTAAGCAAGCTTTGGCCAGCTGCCTCTCAGTTCAGGGTTAACAGTTAGCAAGCTTTTGCTAGCTGCCTCTCAGTCCAGGGTTAACAGTTAGCAAGCTTTTGCCAGCTGCCTCTCAGTCCAGGGCTAACAGTTAGCAAGCTTTTGCCAGCTGCCTCTCAGTCCAGGGCTAACAGTTAGCAAGCTTTTGCCAGCTGCTGTCAGTCCATCAATGAAAGTAAACAAGTCTCTTCGCAGCATGTCAATCTATTAATGACATTCTGCAATGTCTCATCAGAAGCCTGTCTGTTCACTAATGACAGTGTGCACTGTCTCATCAAGAGCCTGTCTTTCCACTAATGACAGAGTGCAAAATCTCATCAGCTGCCTGCCTGTCCACTAATGACGGAGAGCACAATCTCATCAGGAGAATGTCTGTTCACTAATAACAGAGTGCAATGTCTCATGAGAAGCCTGTCTGCCCAATAATGACAGAGTGCAAAGTCTCATCAGCTGCTTGTCTGGTAACTAATGACAGAGTGCAAAGTCTCGTCAGCTGTCCTTCTGGCCGCAAAGTATTCCAATAAATGACTCGTTCATTCTTATCGGCTGGCAAATGCTCTGCTCAAGGCAAGGACTTCCAGTTAATTTGTCCCCGCAACGCCGTCTGCCGCTGCTGGCATCATTGCCGGCCTCAGGGAATGGGGAAGTGAGGACCCATTGGCCTGGAAAGTAATACCATTGGTTTTGACGTGTGAAAAATGTCCCATTCATCGTTGAAGCTATGATGTTTTGGGTCGGGAATTCATTTAATCGTTTTATAAAAAATCTACTATGAATGAAAAGGATATTTGTGATGCATGGGGTTTTATTTCATTGCAGGCATTACGCTACCCTCGAGTGTATATACAGATACCGATTATTGGCTTTTCCTGGTGTGGAAAGTTCTGATTGTTCTTCTCCAAGCGTCTTTGCGGAAGCAACTCGTGTTCAGGCAGAGGCAGTTTGCTGTAAGCAACAACGGTTAGAATGAAAGTTTCTAGATTTTTTTTCTGTTAACTAAACAATTTATCGGTGAAATCCTAGAAAATTTGAAATTCGAAAGGGAGGTGTTTCTTTAAACTCAGGAGCTTAAAAATTTCGCTGATTAGGTAATATTTTCAACAATCGTGCAATTCAAAACTCAATGAATCGTTACACGCGATTCATTGAGGGAATCTATGCACTTCACATGGTCAGCCAAAACTACGCAGTTCTGATATTAGACTCACTAACCTTTTCCTTTGTTCTCAGAAGAAATTGTACATTGATTTTCCGATAAAATAAAATTAGATCATTGGAAACAAACCTTTCCTGGAGATGGCTAATTTATATAAGAAAATTTAATGTAGCTTCCGTTTAACTTCGGTGCCGTGTGCTAAGGTTAATGAACCCTACTGCCATTGTATGCTAATATTTTCATTTATTCAATGCCAGGTAAATATCCCTATTTCCTGTCATTTAAAATTAAAACGTGGGGAAAGATATGTATGAGCCAAAAAGGTCAATATACCTCGCCTAACCCCAGACAAACAGCACAGCAACAGAAGCATGAAACTATTAATTTCACTGGCTTTCTGCTGATTAACTCTTGTATTCTGTAACAAATTAATAGTTTTCCATTTTGTATGAGCACTACGAAATGGTTATGGTGTATAATCTATCATAAGAAGTAGTTTGCACTGCTTTTTAAATGAAATGATATCAACTGTAGGTGACATCTTATTAACTTGTCTACTCATCGTATGAATACCTATTTTTCCGATAGGAAATAAAACAGAAAGGAATAATTTATTCGTAAATTTTGGTTCACATATATAGTAAACGATCATATCCGGATATGAATATATTAAATTATTTTGTGGGCCTGGAAAAGTTGACCAGCAAGTTAAATCAATGCTACAGGTCTCTGTAACCATCTTGGTTCATGTTACAAAAGGAATCATTGGACTATATTACTAATAGAATATCTTGCTCAAATGACACGTTTCGACGCGTAGTGTCTAATTTTGTAAAATGGGATTGCCGGGGATATTTTGGAATTTATGAAATTGAACGGCACCATTTTGTTGCTGCCCCAATTTGTGGTACAAATTTGGTTAAGAAAAAAATACTAGCAACCTGTCATCACTAATGGCCTTATCACCTGGGAGACCTCACTTCCTACCGAACTAGCATTTGAAGGTCCATGGAAGCGATTTGTGCTGTGTATTGAATTGAAAGCTTCTAACAACGGAAGCATTTCTGTGACAAGGTTTCCCAATTCAATTGACAGATGATCGGATCATAAACAAACGGCCAATTGTCGAACCAAACCATCGGCTTGTTAGCGTCTCCCCCCCCTCGCCGACGGATAGAGTGGTCAATATAATGATTATTGTTTGACAATTTACGTACATGTTGTGTTCTGTGGACATTTTTTTTCTATTTGATTCGATTTTTTGTTGCACCTCATCGCCTATCGTTGTTACTAGTGACATAATGTAATTATCTCGTCGTTGATCTCATGCTCCTACAAAATTTTGTTGATCAACAACGAGGAGAACCAATTTGTAATCGTTGTAAGCAGTACATTTGTTTGACTTGTTGCTACAGAAGAGTTGTTCTAAAGTATACATCCGTGGCTGTTAAATTGCATTGATGTGATGGAACGGTCAAACTGACCGCCAAATAAATGAACAAAAAGAACTTTCCTGATAAATTTTGTCGGCTATTGTAACCTTAGAAGTAGCAGAATGTATTTATTATTTGATAGAAAGACGATTACAGACGATGTTGTAATCATCTTTAGAATTGATTTGCAATCACTCCAACTCGATTGCGTGTCCAACTTGCTGAACGGGATTCAGGCAATTTCCAGATGATTGTAACCAAATCACGTGAGCTTAAGCAAAACAATAAACACGGCCCATTTAAATGGTTAACGTTCAATCCAATACTCGAGAAGCTTGGGTATTTGGCACTAACAGTGATTCAGGAATTGGGCCAATTTGGCCGGGCTCGAGTTTCCATCATACCAAAAGAGACGACGACGGCAGGCAGCTCTGGCCACCAGTGGGAACAGCTCACTACAATCCATTACGACTGGCGCTGCTAAGGGGACACCAGTCAGCTGGTGACTGATGATTGGCTGTGTGCGAAAGACAACGGACGGTACTAAGGCGGCACCATGCGGATGGCGACTGATGAATGTACGAGTGCAAATGACTACGGACAGTGTTGAAGCGACACCCGGCGGCCGGCGTTTGATAATGATAATTATTATTTGTATCTTCATTGAGGCACTCGATGGTACAATAATAGTTACAACAGAAAATAAGTTCAAGAGGAAAACATTTCTCCCAATACATAAATAAATATCGTCAAAAAAATGCACGCGTGGAGACAGATCATGATTGAAATAAACGACAACAATTTACAGATTAGGTTTGAGACAAACGTGTTTAAAATACCTTTTATGTCCCTTTCCCACATGAGTATGTATGCAAAAAACAATGTCGGAGAGGCTAAGTATAGAGCCACGTATCAGTGAACACCCTCGGGGTCACATCTCAACCTGACTGCCGCCCGCATGAAATGGGTAATAGTCGAACATTAGTCCTATTTGATAGTGCGAGGTATGCACAAGACAAGAACAGATGGTGACGAGGCGACATCGTTCACGCGGCAGGCACCTGATGTGGTGAAAGATGAAAACGACCAGTTGTTGTTGGAAATTGGTGATGTACGGAAAAGGTGGGCCGAGTATTTTGATGAGTTGTTGAATGTCGAGGATGACAGAGAGGCTGACATTGTTGATGTGTGTGGTAGTGCTCGGATACTAGTTTTGGGAGAAAGACTTGTTGCGGACATTACCAGGGAAGAGGTGCAGGAAGCGGTGGACGTGATGAAAGCAGGGAAAGCCCCTGGTTTGGATGGCGTTGCGACCGAGTGCCTGAAGAAGGGTGGAGTAACGATTGTCGAATAGTTGGTGAGGTTACTGAACTTGTGTTTTGTGGCAGGCGTGGTACCGAGTGAGTGGCGCAGTGCCTGCATTGTTCCGCTATCTAAGGGCATAGGAGATAGAAATGAATGCTGCAACTCGAGAGGAATCAGTCTATTATGTGTCGTTGGTAAGCTGATCAAAAGTATTAGAGACTGTACGGACTGCGCAATTGGAGAGGAACAGTGTGGCTTTAGGAGTGGTAGAGGGTGTACCGATCAGATTTTTACAGTGAGACAGGTCTGTGAGAAGTACCTTGCCTAAGGAAAGGATGTGTTCTGGGCCTTCATGAATCTGAAGAAGGCATTCGTTTGTATAGAGTGGGCAAACATCTGTTGAAAGCGGTGCAGAGTTTCTATGCTGACATCCGAGCATATGTCAGAGTGGGAAGCGAGGTTAGTGATTGGTTCAAAGTGAAAGTGGGACTGAGACAAGTCTGCGTGATGTCTCCTTGGCTGTTCAACCTCTAAATGGATGGAGTGGTCAGGGAGGTGAACGCGAGTGTGCTGGGTCGGGGCTTGGAACTGTTGGAAGCGAATAGGCGGAGTTGGTAGTTGAGCCAGTTGCTATTTGCTGATGATACGGCCCTGGTTGCGGATTCGGAGGAGAAGCTATGTAGTCTAGTGTCTGAGTTTGGTAGAGTGTGTGTGAGGAGGAAGCTTCGAGTGAACGTGGGTAAGAGTAAAGTAATGAGTTGCTCGAGGACTGTCAATTCGAGCAAAATTAGTGTCACTATTAATGGAGAACTCTTGGAGGAAGTTCAGTGTTGTAAGTATCTGGGCTCCCATGTGGAGATAACTGTGCTAGTGGATATTGAAGTGAAGGCGCGAGTGAGGGAAGGATGCAAAGTGTCGGGTGCACTAAAGAGTGTAATGAGCTGTAGGACGTTGGGGAAATAAGCAAAGAGAGGGCTGTCGGAGGGTGTTGTTGTTCCAACTGTACTCTACGGAGCTGAGGCTTGGGGGGTGAGAGCAGAGGAGAGAAGAAGGTTGAATATTTTTGAGATAAAATATTTGAGGAGCGTGACTGGAGTAACGCTGAGAGACCGGATTATGACCTGGCGGGGGTAAACCAGTGAAAACTGTCGGGCCCTGCCAATGACGACTGATCCTCGGACTGCACTCGTGACCCAGGGTGTAAGTTGAGGGGCTAAGTTGTGTGAGTGTGAGGTGCGCCTTGCCGTCGGCCACCCTCCTTTCTGGTGGATGCTGCCTAGTGTCTGTATCTGTATCTGTGTATATA
>SDVV010027984.1:0-12025 GCA_016164225.1 Gammarus roeselii | reverse complement strand
GGTCGTGCTGGGGGCCTCTGTGTTTGTGCTGATGACTGCAATAGTGTTGCTGGTGGTCGCAGGAATGGTTCTGGTGCCCGCGGAGGCGGTTCTGATGCCCGCGGAGGCGGTTCTGATGCCCGCGGAGGCGGTTCTGATGCCCGCGGAGGCGGTTCTGATGCCCGCGGAGGCGGTTCTGATGCCCGCGGAGGCGGTTCTGATGCCCGCGGAGGCGGTTCTGAGGCCCGTTGGAGGTGGTTCTGATGCCCGTTGGAGGTGGTTCTGGTGCCCGCGGAGGCGGTTCTGGTGTCCGCGGGAGTGGTTCTGGTGGTCGTGAAGGCCGCGGTGGCGGCTCTGGTGGCCGCGGCGGTGGCGGCTCTGGTGGCCGCGGCGGCGGCGGCTCTGGTGGCCGCGGCGGCGGCGGCGGCGGCTCTGGTGGCCGCGGTGCGTTCGCATTGAGGGGGCTGCTGTTTGCCGCGGCGATGCTGCGGGTGGCCGTAGAGGTGATGCTGCTGGTGTTGGGTCCATCAATTGTTGAGGGTCTCTGCAGTCCTCTGTCTCCCAGTTTTCATTGATGAAGATTGGCCAGGCAAACGTCAATAGTCTTACAAACCAAATACATTTTATTTTGGAAAATAGGCTGTAGGTGTTGGTGGTTGGTGAGACTTGGCTTGTAAGCTTGGTTTGCTCTTCTTATGTTGAGGTTCATGGGTTTTCTGTTGTAAGAGGAGATTTGCATACTGGAGTGAGAAAACACTGTGTTTGTATTTATTTGATAGAATCACTGAAGTATGAGAAGGTTAATCTGGACTTGACAAATGTAGCAGCAGTCTTTCTGGTTCAACTAGATTTGTGGATTTTGGCTGTCTATGGACCTCCAACATATGATGATCAGGAAAATCTTGATCTGATAAGTTTGATTAGTGACTTCTGTGTTGGTCGTGAGGTGGTCGTGTTGGGGGATTTCAACCTACCCATGGTGAAGTGGTCAAATGAGTTAGTGCAGGAAGAGAATATTGACTTGACAGATCAACTGTTTTTGGATTGCTTTGCATCTTGTGGCTTGCATCAGTGGTGAGGGAGCAGACTTTTCTCATGCAACATTCTGGATTTATTTTTTTACAAGCAAGCCAGATCGTGTTGGGGATGTGGTTGTTTTGGCTTCTTCTCTGAGATGTGCTCACTTGCCTGTTATTTGTGATTACTTGTTTGTGAATGTTTTGGAGCCTGATGGTACAAGACACCAACCTTGGAAGTATTCTTGGCACCAGGGTAACTACAGCGCTATTTCCAAAGCATTATCAAGAATTGATTAGCCTCTTGAATTTGTTTATCTTGTGGACATTATATGAGTATGAGAGAGGTTTTGACAGGCATTGACTGGCATTATGAGTTCCTGTACGGCACTGTGGAGGAGAATTATAGTTTGTTTGTCAGTTATCCATTTGCTTATTGAAAGGTTTGTTACCACTAGAGAATCTGCTTCGCGGCCAAGCTGGTGGCGGGGCCCTCCGAGGGAGCTGATGATCAGTAGATCTCAGGCTTATGCGCAGTACAAGCTATTGAGGAGGGAGCTTAGTAGGTGGCATGAGAGGTGTTGGTGTTCTTGGGGATGTTCAGTAAGCTCAATTTTGAGAACATAAATTTTTCTTGGCACAATCAGTGGTTGTATGAACAGGAATTAGCCAACAACTTCTTTGTTGCTCCCAAAATGTTTCACTCTCATATCAGAAAAAGAAAGAAGGGCTGTCCTTCTGTTGGTCCTTTGAAGCTTCCATCTGGTGAGGTTGTTGCTAATTAGAATGACATGAGTCAGCTGTTTGTGGACTTTTTTTTTCTTCATCTGTTTTTGTGGATGCTGATTCTGCCGGCTCTTCCCCACATAATTTTTTTTCTGAAAAATTTGGTGAGATTTGTGTGATGACACTGTTAGTCTCCCAGGTTCTTGACAATTTAGATTCATCTTCTGCCCCTGGACCTGATTGTATCCACCATAGTGTTTTGAAGCAATGTTCTTGGCAGCTGTCATTGCCCTTGTCTTTGATATTTGTGAAGTTGTTGGGCCAGGAAGATATGCCAGGGGCCTGGAAGGAATCTCATGTTCTCTTACTCAAGTCTGGTGCGAGGAGCAAGCCTCTCAATTATCAACCTCCCAGTCTCACTTCAGTATGTTGTAAGGTGCTGGGGAGGAGGGGGGGGGTGATGTCTTTTTTGGAAGATTCTGGCATTTTGTCAAGCCGCCAATTTGGTTTCAGGGTGGGAAAGAGCACCAAGGATCAACTGTTGCTCACTTATGATGAGGTTGCTGATCTGTTGGATGTAGTCTTTCTGGATTTCTCCAAGGCATTTGATGTTGTCGATCATTCTGTTTTGTTGGCCAAACTAAGGTGTGGGTGTTTTCATGGTGGATTCTTGGATTGGATTCATAGTTTCCTGATTTGGAGGCAAATGTGTGTTTCTGTGTGGGAGCTGTCAGTGTCTTTTGGGAGGTGACAAGTGGAGTACCCCAGGGTTCTGTGCTGGGTCTGCTCTTATTTCTGCTGTATGTTAATCATGTTGCAGCGGGAGTGGCTTGTGTGTGGAAGGCTTTTACTGATGACTTCAAACTTTATTTGAGCTTCCCACGCAAAGTACAAGCAGTTCGCCTGGGTGTGTCTTCTTTGCAGAGGGATCTTAATTTGGTGCAGTCTATTTCCTTGTCATGGAATCTCTCGGTGAACTTTGCCAAGTAGGTTTTAACAGGGGTTGTCTTGAATCGGAGCAGCTTGATGAGGATGGAATTGCACATAATTTGAATGGTGTGGCACTTCAGCTTGTTGATTCCTGCAGGGACTTGGAAGTGCTTGTTGTCTCAAGGTTGTGATTTTGAAGTCGTGTGGCACTACTCTTCTGGGTTCCCTAGCTAACAGTTCTAGGCCTGGCCCACCTCAGAAATTTATAATTTCAGGGGCCATTGCAGAGGGTGGAATTGAGAAAAGCAGAGAAAATAAATGCTTTATTTGTAAAATGGGGCAACAGCAGCTGTAACAGCCCAAACTATAAGCAGCATGGCAATATTTGGCCAACAATAGCTATGCCAATTTAAAAACAACCTAATAAAAGGAAGAGCTGGGACAACAGAATGGTTCTCAATGAACCAGCTGCTCCCTGCAAACCAGAAAAAGTAAACACAGAAATTAGACTTTGCTATGTACAGGTATCACAAAATTTTCCTAACAATATCTGCAACAGCTGGGTCTACTGACCCTCACAAGAGGTTGTAACATTTTCCTCCACAGCCAGAATACACAGGAAAACAGTACTCTAAAAATAATGTACAGCGATAAGGGTGTAATGTTTGACTAAAACTCATCAAATTATAATAGGGTGATACTTCAATAGATTAATTATAACTATAGGCAATAATATTCATGACACAAACACTTGATACATTCTAAATGCACTTATTAAAATCTGAATATGTAAAACATAAGAATGCATAGATGGATCAATGAAAACCACTTAAAATGTTTGCTTGTCAGGCAAGTGAAACCACCACAAACCTCTATCAACAAATTCGTAGGTTAACACTATCATGAGTAAAAATTCATAAATGTTAAACTTCCGGGAAAGCATCATTATTAGTAACCCAATATAACAGGAAACAAGCAACATACATCAGAGATCAATCAATAATCACAGACAGCAGTCATGTTGGCACCTTACAGGAAGTTTAACGCTTCTGTCATCACAGGCATGAAAGCAAAGCACAATTTACTAAAGACCACTAACCCAAAAACCCACACCTGGGTACATGAGGAAAACCAAAAACACTTCAAACACTGGTAAAAACTGAGATTACTGCAACCTGTCAGATCACTGCCATGGACAACCTCTGATCCAGCACTCCCCCAAACAACCATCACACCATCAATTGATGCCACTACCTAGCTCTACATCTGCAATCAACCAAGACCAGCCAAAGGTGTTACACAGTATGGCCATCCTTACTAGCATACTTAATCCTCTCAGCATATACACAATAGCTGTTACAACATACAAAACAAGCAAAGTACATAAGTACTTATGCCAGAGATATGCATACTTCATCCAAGAAAATAAAAAAGGCTCAAACTGGATATCTTTCTAAAACAGATATGGGACACCCACCACATGAATACAAGAAATTTCAACCACACAAAAACTATCAACCAAGCATGACCTGCTGACAATTCTGCCAGGCAATCAACCTCATACACTGACTTACCCAATTAGACATGACCCACACTGCACAATTTCCCTCTCCTGGTCACAAATTCCAAGAAGGTGGCAGGATCATAGTCAGCCAGTGTTCCCAGGCTACACCCTAGGGAAAAGATATAACATGAAACCACAGACCAACAAGATAGTAACTCTAAAAATTATTGCAGAGCACCTGCAATCCAGTCATCTCTTCACACACCATTTAAAATGCATATAAAACTACTGAAATATAGTAAAACACCCAACTAATGAGTAATGCACATACAAGAACTCCACCCCCACTCAACAGACCATTCACTTCAATGCAATTTACCTTTCCCTGGATCTTCACAGTTCCCAACAGGATACAGGTGCGCTGTGAACCCAGGCACTGGCACCAAGCATAGCTGGGGAGCAAGCTAGGAAAGAAGCTGCCCATACAGTACAAGCTCACATGACAGAAGTGGCAGACTAGGGGAACAACAAGCACAAGCAAAGCAAAACGATCTGCAAACATGCAAGCAGGGTGAAAACCCGCAAGCCAGACAAATCCTATTTGCTATTGCTGAACCAATGAAAGTAATAAAAAGTTTATCAAAAGTCTTGAACAAATGCACTCAAAAATTACTGGTACTGCCAGATGAAGTGAGTATAATTTCAATTGAAGTGCATCTAATTAAAACAGATATCAGCATAACACTTCACCATTATTAGGACGCTCAGCTACTTGGAAAAACACAATTGAACTTGAACGCACACTGAAGATGTAAAAGTTGAAATAGGAAACCCTTGCATTACTCACCATGAGTGAAAATTATAAAAGCAGACAATGAAGTGGGCAGCTCATGGGCAATAGTGTGGCGCAGGCAAATTAACAATATGTGTAGGTGGACAGGCCGTTCCAACACCCACTGGCCGGGGGGTTCTCAGAAACTCCCTCTTTTTTTTTTTGTTAACTGATGCATGCATGATAATTTAACAAGAATCAAATGGGAGAGAAAGAAGATATTAAAAAAACATGCACATCAAATAGGGATCAATAGTTATGTATTTTCAGACATTAACAAGCAAATTGATAAGCAACTAAACAAAGCAGGGAGCAGAGGTTTCGGACTCATAATGATGAATGTCCAGAGACATAAAGAAGAGTCTGTGAAAACAGGCTAACAAAAAAAATGAAAGAGGAAAAATAGGCCACACTACAACAATTTCACTTCTATGTGAAAAGTGTTCTTAGAAAGGCAACCAGTCTGCTCCGTTCTACTGTCAATAGGAGTTCTGTTTTCATGGCGTTTTTATTTATTACTCATATAAGGCCCATCTTGGACTACTGCTCATATGTGGAATGTGTGATATATGTGGATCTGAGATTTTTGGAGTCTGTGCGGAGGCAGTGAACCAGGGAAATTGATGAGCTGGGTGGAGTGAACTATGGTGAGCAGCTCAGTGCTTTGCAGTTGTTTACTGTCAAGGGGAGGTTGTTTTGTTCAGATCTGGTGAGGTGTTAGAAGAATTTCCACTGTTTGGTAGATTCGGGTTCGTCTGCACTGTTCAAGCAAGCTCCAGATATTGGCACATGGGGTCATTCTTTCAAGCTGGTGGCTCCTCTCTGTCGGACCAACTGTAAATGCAGATTCTTTTATTCTTGCTGTGTTCAGGTCTGGAACTGTCTGTCCTCTAATGTGGTGCAGTGCAATTCCTTCTGTGGCTTCAAGAGGGCCTTTGCTGAGGTGTTGATGGGGGGGGGGTTGTACAAGTTTTGCTAGGCATAACAGATTTGATTTTGTGGTTTGTTTCTGTGTATTGACAGTTGGGTGCAATTGTTGACTGTCTTCAGTGTTTGTTTTGTTGACCTATTAAGCGCAATCCGACCAGCGCCCTGCTGCAGTTTTGATACCGTTTTGTTCTTTAGATTGCTGACGTGCTGAGGTATACTGCCTTCCATGCCTGCATGCCCTTGGCAGGGCTGCTGGGGCTGTGGGGGGCTGCAAAGGTGAGATTCCTTTGTACTTGAGAGGCATATAGTGTGTTCCTCACTATACTGAGGAGTCTGATAGACTTACATGTGCCTCCTGCTGGAGACTCGCCTAGGGTACCATGGTCTTTGAGGCCTCCTAACCGGTTGAAGGTGAGGAGAGCAAATGCATGGAATGAGTACAAGATTTCAAGAAGGAGGTTTGACAAAAATGATCAAAATACTTGGGAGTCACTAGCTATCTTTCTTGATCTCAACTGTCTGTTTTGAAATCGTGCTTTGTTCAGCAGATCTCAGTACAAGGAATACCGTTAGCAACTGTATAGCGACTCCCCAAAGCTGTTCCATGCTTATATACGAAGGAAGAAGAAAGGTTGTCTTGGAGTAGGACCACTTTGTAATGCAGTTGGACAGCTCTTTTACGATCCACTTGAGATGGCTGATCTCCTATTATCTGCCTTCTCTGACGTATATTGAGAGGATGTTTGTCCCAATCCTGCTCCTTCCCATTTATTTGATGGCAAAATGAGTGAGTTTGCCATAAGGTCTTGGAATGCCCATGACGTTCTGGCGGGACTCAAAGTTAGTTCAGCAATGGGCATGGATGGACTCCACCCAAAGTTGCTGAAGGAGTGTGCTGTGCAGTTGACACATCCTCTCTTTGTAATCTTTGACCTTTCTCTGCAGAGTGGAATGCTCCCTGATGCATAAAAGAGTTCATTGGTGATTCCAATTTTCAAAAGTAAATTTAGGTATGATCCCCTCAACTATTGTCCAGTTAGCCTTACCTCTGTTTGCTGCAAGTCGATGGAGAAGATTGTTGCTGCTGAGCTGGTGGACTATTTTGAGTCTTACCATCTCCTTTCTTCTACAGTTTGGATTTTGGAAGGCTAGATCAACAGAGGATCAGATGTTGCTGGTCCATTTGGATGTAATTAAATCTGTTGATGCTGGTTTGGTGATAGATATGACCATGCTTGATTTTTCAAAGGCATTTGATGTTGTTTCCCATCCCATTTTGCTTCTGAAGTTGCAGGCTCTTGGAGTTTCTGAGGTCGTGTTGAGGTGGATTGGTAATTTTCTTCACTCTCAAATTATGCGTGTTGGCGTTGATGGTGTGAATAGTGAGCCGAGGGATGTTCTGAGTGGGGTTCCACAGGGTTTAGTCTTGGGTCCCGTCCTCTTTCTCATATATGGTAATTTTTTGATGGATGGCCTTGTATCTGAGTTGGGACATTTGCTGATGATTATAAAATATATTCATCTTTCCAATGTCATGATGTTGAGGGATGTTGCAGGGAGACCTTGACAAAGTATTCCAGACTGCATCGTCATGGAATTTGTCATTGAATGCTAGCAAGTGTGTTGTTTTACGTTTCAGAGACGTTTAGCTTGTTGGATTGATCACTGTGTAGAGTCTATTTACACTGTTGGGGGTGCTTGTTTGGAGTTCATCCAAGTTCATTGCATTCTGAGAGTTCATGTGAATGTTGGTCTCAAGTTTCATGGCCATGTCAGAGAAGTTGTGAGATGAGTTGCTGGTCTTTGTAGTGATTTGCTAAGGTTGACAGTTGATAGAAGCCTAAATTGTATGGTCACACTCTTTGTGGCACATGTCAGGTTCATTCTTGATTACTGATCCTGTGTGTGGAATCTTGGTTATGTCCAGGATGTGATGTTGCTTGAGTGTGTTCAGAGGAGGTGGACCAAACAGGTGCATGGTCTGTCTGAGATGTCCTACCATGACAGGCTGATGGCTCTCAATTTGTTCTTAATCAAGGGCAGGTTACTGAGAAGTGACCTCCTATAGCATTGAAGAATTCTGTGTTGTGACACAATGGGTTTTGATTTGTCCATTCTGTTCCAAAGGTCGTTGGATGGTAGGACGCAGGGACATCAGCACAAACTCTTGATGCCCGCTGCTCTGTGGATGTGGCAAGGAGGTTTTTTAATGTTTGATGCATTAGGATATGTTATGAGCTGCTGGCTGCTGTTGTAAAGTCTGCTTCCATTTCTGCTTTCAAGTCAGGGTTGGCTGAGTCCATGGGGAATAGGTTGTTTGAGTGCTAGGATCTTGTGTTCCCAGTCGTGTTGGCAAGTCTGTGGTGTGATTCGTCCTGTTTCTTGTTTCAGTTTTTTTTTTTATGTAAATGTGTGTATGTATTTGTTTTCATGGTTTTCTGCGGGGTTCTAGTTGTGCTTTGGGTTTGCATGCAAGTGGCTTTGGGTTAGTTTACTGGAAGCTAATGGTGCGCATCCCTTCCAGCATCTTCTCGTTGTTCTGCGGAGTCTTTGTAGATGCTGGCGCGCATGGCTGTGCTGGCCTTTCCTGGTTTGGTGCACCTGACAACTGGGCATGCTGAGCTCTTGGAGGGGGGGGGAGGCTGCAAAGGAAAAATATATTATATTGTGGGGGCTGAGGCTGTGCATTTAATTATATTGAATTAATCATTTTCAGCCCCACTAACCTACCGGCTCCTCCCTCTGTGACGTCTGGTTTGTGAAACCAGACTGGTGATTTTCCCATCATAATGTTGGGACCATTGTCCCACATGAGAGGAGTTTCAGCAACCTCAAGTAAATTCAGTTAATTTCTCGATTAGAGCTCCAATAATGATTATTACTTATAATATATGTTACACTCAAGGTTTTATTAATTATCATTGTTCATTTCACTTATCTGCGGTGCTATCTATTATATTATTTATAAATTATATTTTCACGATGGAAGAGCGTGGCCGGTTAGCTATATAGAGATGCACTAGTGGGCACACTGGCAGTTGATCTAGAGCTATCACCGAAAGAGGTCAGTCCATGCCTCTGTCGGCTCCTTCCGTCACTCCTAACTTATTTTCACTATTGCTCCATCACTCTTTGTTGTCATACTGCTCTTCTGTAAGAATTCAGTACCGCTATAGACGTGCACTGGCTCAGATAACAGTGCTAGCCTCTTATCATTTTCCAACAGGGTCCTCCAGCAAAACGGATCCAGATTATTCATCCGCCCCTGAGCTGTTTCCATCAATAATTTCAACTGGATGCAATGGAAGACAAATAAAATTATAGGCAGTTTTGGTTTTATACATGAACAACTGTTGCTACTGATACTTAGTGATTTCCAAGACATTGACAGTAACCAATTTTTGTTATTCTGAACCAAGATAATGAAGGGAGCTGAGGCAATAATATGAATGGGAAGCAATCCCAATACCAATCACAACAATTCTTCTTGGTGACAAACATCATGATTTGAATCAATAGTTTTCATTTTATTTATACACTGGTCAAACTGGTAGGAAGTGTTAAATTTGTTACAAACTCTGAAACAAATGGAAAATGATTTAAATAAGTTTGATTATTCAAAAATTTGACTTTGATTTTGGTTATAACAGGCTGCACTACTCCATTGCAATCAACATATATATAATAATGAGTAGCAGGCCTACACTACTACACCGCTAGTGATTGAATACTGTGTGAGTCACTAGCGCAGTGGACCTTTTATTAGAAGTGTAGCCTTGAAGTGCTTGTATGAACTGTGTTTTTCACTGAATATAAAGTGGTGAATTAGTCTGGTTTGTAACCTATTTCATCAAAACCTGGTGTGTCACGTTTTTTAAAGTTCTTGTGTGGTCCTGTACCCCAGTAGACCCAACGAGCCTATGCTAACCTGGATGACCTGCCTCCTCTGTGACCATCCTGACTTCGAGCGGTAGTGGGGTTGCCGGGTCAAAAAGTGCTGGCACCCACAATTGGTGTTAAAAGTGACAGGAGACCCACAATTGGTGTCAGAAATTTAAACTTTTAACCTGAAGCTATTTCAGGTTGGAGGAAAGCGCCGCAGCACTCGCTTGGTAGCAGAAGCGATTGCAGGTGCTTGCTAAGTAACTGCATCCACCACCAGTGTACGATAGGAGCAACGGAAGCTACACAATTGAAGATTTTTTAAATTCATTTGTAACCCATGCATCGTCTCTATGAACCCAAGTCAAGGAGCTGGGTTTTAGTTTTTCTGAACTTTCTTGCTGGAGAGCCCCGCCAGGCTTTGAGCGTCCTTGGAGCGACAACTACGGACTATGACATCCTCAAAAGATTAATTATCAGGTGCCGCAAGGCAAGACAGGGCATCCCTCAGTCCCTGCATGAAAATTTTCTGCAGGCTTCAAAACTACCCAATGAGAGCCTCCAGGTGTTTGCTCTGAGGCTTGAGGCCCTAGCTACATCCGCGTTCGGCGCTGGCGATGGTGTGAAGGCAGTAGTGATGCCCAAGTTGATGCTGTCTCTCATTCCAGAGGTCCGCCTTGCTGTGGAGGCTCATCCTCTGACGATGCCCAACTCTACCATGGATGCGGAACTGCCACTTGCAGTGGCTCTTCCTGATAGCCTAACGGACCACGGAAGCCATTTGGATACGGTTCGCACTATCGGAGTTTGTGCCCCACCCAACCCAACGCCAGCTTGAGCAGCAGAGGAGAGAGTCTCATCATTTGGTCAATGCCAGCTGCATTGCTACTCCTGTGGCAATCTGGGACACTTGGTTGCCCAGTTCCGTTCTACCGCACCCCAGCGTGGTTCGTGGGGCAGCCGTGGAGGACCAGGTAGCCGTGGACGTGAAGCCTACCATGGAAGAGGACGTGACCAAGGAAACCCTAATGACAATTTGTGTCCCTTCTGGGGCAGCTATGGCCACTTCATGAGGGACTGCCTTGATTTTCCGCACACCATGGGAGGAGGACCATCCCGACAAGAGTCGAGAAACTGACTTCCGCTGTTGTGCAGCAGACAAAGGAACCAGCCTGCCCAGATGTTGGAATAATCATGCGGACAAAGGAGAAGAGTGCAGCGGCCGAAGACTTTGCATCAGAATAATGATTGAAGGTTTGCTGACTGAGGCACTTATTGATAATGGCTCCAGTGTGTCTCATGTAACCGTTTCATTTGTAGCAACTGATCCAGCCTTGTCCAGAAACGCACACTCTATGCCTACTTGAACGTTGAAGGGATTTGGTGGTTCTAATATTGATGTCTGTAAAGAATCCATTGGAAAGATTGTCGTTGGCAACTTAGAAGCTCCACCTGTACCTCTATTGATTGCGCTGGGATCATCAGTACCTTGCTCTGCATTGTTAGGAATGGACTTTTTGGAGAACCACTACATGATTCTTGATGCGGGTGCTAGAAAACTCATGTACCCCCCCCGTAGGATTGGCTTCAATTGAACTTCTTTTGATTGATGATGCTTGTGTCTATTTGGCTGGTCTTGTTAGAAATGTGGATGCCATCACTATTCCTCCAGAATCTAGACTTTTGATTTGAGCGAAAGTATTGAATCCTTGTTACCGTCCACGCGCGCAGGTGGGACAAATATAGTCCACTTCTAATTGTGACGGTCCTAATATTAGTGGAAGCGCAAATTTAATCTAATGATGGTAATCAAGGGTGAAATTAAACCATTCTTTTGTCTCTACCTGAATATAGCGTCGACCGGGGTGACTCCCCGCAGTCAAAAACCTGGGGTGACTCCCCGCACCCCCCTTCTGGGCACCAAAACGTCGGAAATCACAATATTTGACTACGGGACTTGAAAGAGCAGGTCTTTGTAAGTAAGTATCAGCTACTTATAAAAATTCGATACGCGCACAGAATTTATGAAAAATCACCTAAGTGAAGGTGTGTTTTTCAGGTCCCCGAAAATTTTGGTTTGGAAAAATTGACGTTCCGCAAACTTTGATGCTGTAGCTAGAGTTTTTATTGGATTAGGGCCAAATTTGGTGGTGATACTCGGAATATGGTGTAGCTCGTTGCGTAAGAAGGATTTTGGGAAAAAATGTAAACTTTTGTAGATATATA
>SDVV010027982.1:0-12026 GCA_016164225.1 Gammarus roeselii | reverse complement strand
GGGGGGGGGGGGGCGGGCATTATGTCGCGGCGGAGGTAAACCAGTGAAAACTGTCTGGGGTTACCGGCCGGACCCTTTAGCACTAAAGGGCTAAGTTGTGAAAGTGTGAGCGTTTGAGGGTGTGAGGTGCGCCTTGCCGCCTGCCACCCTCCTTTCTGGGGGATGCGGCCTAGTGTCTGTATCTGTATCTAGTTGGGTCTGCTGACTCTCTAGTTTAGTTAGCACTTTTCCTCCTACTGTCCCCCTAGGTATCTGTTAGGTACACGGGCTGCACGGAGTCACGGCCCAAACGGGTTTGTGAACACTCCTATTTCCCTTCTGACTCTCCTGTTCTTCACCCTTCACTATCTCTCTTTTTCTCTTTTCTCCCACATCCTGATTTGCTAGACTTTTTATTTACCTCATTTGCATCTTATGTTTAGTTCAAATTTCCTTAAACTTGTCTCAAGTCTCCTTCTTAACAACTCTCCTAATAGTTGCTTCACACAAACACACACACACACACGCACAGACACATACCGGTTCTAACTATTCTCCTTTTGGGTGGCAAATAACAGCCAAGTTGCGCTCTTTCTTTTATCCAACTTTTTTCTACGGCTATTCCTTCTTCTTCTTTCCATTCTTGCTGTTCTCATGCGTGAAATTCCCTACACCTAGTGTAGATCTCATGCATGGCATCCCCGTTTTCTGTCTCTTCTTCATCTTCCCCCTCAGCAATTGCTGGAGCGCGTAGCCTGCACCTTAAGGACTACCGCGGATCTTTCGGCCTCTGAAGCAGGGTAGGTAGTGTGTTATTCCTCCTTATTGCCATCCGGGGAGTGCTGGGACCACATGGCCTTAGCACCTTAGGAGTTCCTGTACCTCCTGTGGCCCCCTACGTACCATAAACGTTCACCGCGTTTAGGACTTTGACTCTGCGCAGTAGTAAACCTTAACTCGAACATTGAAAAAGAAACAAACAAAGACCAACTTGATGCAGCACTGTTTGCCGATTTGACATTCGGCGCCAGAAGGACGATGACTCCAGTGCGCTAGAAAGCCTCGTCACTCCTATCTAATCCTCCTATCTTAGAATCGTCTGCAAACTTGCTAATGTTTGAGAGAACGTTGCTATCGAGATTGTTAGTGAATATTGTAAAGAGAACTGGACCTAACACGGATCCTTGAGGCACGCCGTTTGTGACATCACCCCAAGGAGAGAAAGCTCCGTTAAGTACAACTCGCTGCCGTCTGTCCGTCCGTAAGTCTGCATTTTATCCAGTCCGATTCTCACCTCTGAAACGGGTAGCTGAAAGGACAGGGGTGCAGAGCCAGTTAACCTCCTACCCAACATTCCACTACAAGTCCTTCTCCCTCCCAGGCTTCTCTGGATGTGAAACAAATATAACACCCCCCCCTCATCTGTATCTGGTGGGGTAGACCTAGAGAATAGAGCGCTAAACAAATCTGAAAGCGCGGTGACCGTCACTCCCAGACGAAAGCCTAGGAGAATTCGTCGAAACCGCCTATGACCCATGAACCATACGCTGAAAATCAAAAAGTACTTGAAGATCTCTTTCAGAATAAATATTTCACTAAGTTCTTCGTTGCCAAATAGTTCTGGGAGAGAACCTGACCGAAACGATCACAATACTAGCCTATCAACAACTTCGCGCTGCACTTGAGGGATCCCACAAAGCGCATCACGAAGCTGAAGAAAGGTGTCCTCTTAGTGAAGGTCAGAGATGAGGAACATAGCAAGAACATCCTAAATATGAGAATGCTGTAGAATACCCCAGTGACAGTTGATGAGAACCCCACTCTCAACACGATCCAAGAAACCATCGATTATAAAACAAACCAAACTACTTCGATACCGACATTATCCACCAAATTCTGCAAAACCTTTCGTTCAGGGTCAAGATCGGCGACATTCAATCGCCGTCGTATCCTCAAGAAATGGGCGTCCACCAGGGAAGCGTCCTCAGTGTCACTTTTTATCCTCAATATCAACCAGCTAGCCGACATTATTCTGCGTGATGGAAGGCTGCTTTCATCACTATACGTGGTTTACCTATCAATAAGCATCGGACACTCTACGCCTTTTAACAATTCAACATGAAATCCAGAGGTATCTAAACCAAGTCGGGAACTGGGCTTTCTTGAACGGATTCCGATTTTCACCCTGTAAAATCCCCCCTAGGCATCTGTTAGGTTCATGGGCCGCACGGAGTCACGGCCCAACCGGGGATGGTGAACACCCTTATTTCCTTTTAGACTTCCCTCTTCTTTACCCTTTACTATCTCTCCTTTTCTCCCCCGTCCTGATTTGCTTAACTTTTTATTTACCTCATTTGCATCTTACGTTTAGTTCAAATTTCCTTAAACTTGTCTCAGACTACTTCTTAACAACTCTACTAATAGTCGCTGCACACAAACACACACATAGACACGCACTCACACACATACACACACACTCAAACATTCACCCACCGGTTCTAACTATTCCCCTTTTGGGTGGCAAATAACAGCCAAATTGTGTTCTTTCATGCAACCTTATTCTACGACTATTCCTTCTTCTTCTTTCCATTCTTGCTGTTCTCATGCGTGAAATTCCCTACACCTAGTGTAGATCTCATGCATGGGACCCCCATTTTTTGTCTCTTCTTCATCTTCCCCCTCAGCAGGTGTTGGAGCGCGTAGCCCGCACCTTAAGGACTACTGCGGATCCTTGGGGCTCTGAAGCAGGGTAGGTAGTGTGTTATTCCTCCTTACTGCCATCCGGGGAGTGCTGAGACCATATGGCCTCAGCGCCTTAGGAGTTCCTGTACCTCCTGTGGCACCCGTACATAACATAGACGTTCGTCGCGAAAAGAACTTTGCCTATGCGCAGTAGTAAACCTTAACTCGAACATTGAAAACGAATAAAAACAAAGACCAACTTGATGCAGCACTGTTTGCTGGTTTTACATTCGGCGCCAGAAGGACGATGACTCCAGTGCGCTAGAAAGCCTCGTCACTCTAATCTAATCACCCTGTAAAACTAAAACAATGCACTGAACCCTTGTACCTGGCTTACACCAGAAACCAGCCCTAACGCTGCACAACACTTCTCCAATATACAAACAATCGATTAAGTTCCTGTGTCTTGTGTGGGACCCTAAACTCGCATTGTGCTCCACATTACATTCCTGGAGACCCGCTGCAAAATGTCAACGGGACTTACCCATTCAGTAACAACTCTGAAATACGGTGCTGATAAGGACACCGGCACCATGTTGTTCAGAACAATAATACGCTCAAGCATTGACAATGGAGTCATTGTTAATGGTTCAGCAGCCAAACCACTCTCGATCATCGGAAACAACACTATTCGTATATCACAACCGGCGCTTTCCGCTCAACTCCCATCGAATCCCTGAGTGTGCTAGCTAGCGAGCTTCCGCTTCAGCGAGATGAATTCTTGCTACCATACTATTTCAAGACCAGGAGCCTAATCAACAACCAAGCACTCGACCACATCACCAACATTTCCGATTAACGCATCTTTGCGGCTAGGAAGAATATTTGCCCACCATTTTACCTACGCGTGGACAACTCATTGCCCTCGCTGTACATCAATCGCGAGGCTGGAAAGCCTTCATTCTCCTACCGAATTCTTCTTATCAACACACCAACGTGGATGATCAATCCATTACCGGTCAATGTAGATTTGAAAATGTACCCCTAAGCAAATACTCCAAACCACGCGTACCGAAGGCACTTTTCGAGACTCGGCTACCCTCCCACAAGAAGCCACTGTGTTCCCTGACTGTCTATACACACTCGAAGTAGTCATCTCTGTTGCAAATGTAGATCGTCTCCCTAAATACGTCGTATTTTCAGTCAGTCTGAGTGCCCTCTCTTAGCTCAAAGCTTTGCACCACGAACACCCTGCTCGACGTAAAATGTAGCACGAACTCTTCATAATGTCCGAGACGGGTCAAGCGGTCGAATTCTACTGGATCCCTGATCACATGGGAATAAGGGAAAATGAGCTCGCAGATTCACTTGCTAAACTGGCATCTACCCATCCAGAGCACTTTATCACCAAATATTACCGAGACTGGTTCCCTGTCATCAACTACTCATATAACATCCCAATGGAATTACATGTAGCTACAGTGTGGACAAAAAATGCTCGCAGTTAAACCCTCGGTAGGAGAATGGGGAACCAAGTTTTCCAATAGAAGAGACAAGTGTCCACTAACTGCTTGTGCACGGGACACATGTGGGTAACTCACAACTACCGAATAGATGTAGACATGGGACTGGACGCACCACAGTGCCCCTGTTGCCACCAGATAACAATCAGCGTGAAACACTTACTGATGGATTGCAATGCACTCGCAGCAGCCCGACAAGCCTTCTTAAATCCCCCGTGCAACCTTAAAAACCTCACTGAAGCAAACCTACCGAAAAGCTTATTACTTTCGGAAAACATTCCGGACTATTCGAAGCAGTCTAAACCCCAAATATCTGCAGCGAGGTAGTCTCTCCACCCCACAATGCACAGAGACCATAATACGTTCATGTTGTTACGCTCATACTCTTTCCGTTCCTGTACACACCAGCTTGCGTATATACAACAATGAAGCATTTTTTAAATTCAACACTGATGTGATCAATGTTTCCCCACACGAAGGTGTTCGAACCTACCAGAATAAATGATGTTCGTGACCTACAGGGGAGCCTGCGATGACTCGCGTTGAGGCTCCTGTGGAAATGCTGCTGTTTGAAGTTGTCTGTTCATCCTAGGTCATGTGTTGTGTTAGAGTGTAAAAATTCAATGTCTAAACTATGAATTTAGGCTTTGCAGCGGCAAGTAGTATTGACTCGTGCATTTTGTCTCAAGGAAGCTATTTAATGTCTAAACTATGAATTTAGGCTTTGCAGCGGCAAGGAGTATTGACTCGTGCATTTTGTCTCAAGGAAGCTACTTACGTAAGACTGTGAGCGAGAGCAGCTTGTCAGAAGACAACGAGGAAGAGGAGAGTGCTGCTGACGACCTTTCCGATACCGAAGGAGGTGGCGGGGACTCAATCAAAGAGACAGGGTCAGGGGAGAAGCCCTTGGCTGACTCGGACGTTAGCGGCGATGCTGCGGGAAAAGAGAAGTCAAGCCCCAGCACGTTCGCTGAAGCCTTGAGCGATTGTGAACAGAAAGATAGCACCGTATTCGCGGAAGTTGGCGCCACGAAAGCAGACGCTGTTGAGGACAACAACGTTGTTACTGCGATCCCAGATGATCCTATGAAGTCAGAAGTGAATCTAGTGGGCAGCAAAGAGCTGTCACTTTTTGAGTCGAGAAGTGCCAGTATGAGCACAGACGTCAGCAACAAGAGTCCTGACGGAAGCAAGAGCCCCAGCGGTGCCGAAGGGCAGATGGCGCACGGGGTCCTTAGACTGCACCGTCAGGAGGCGCTGGCGTCGACTGGCAGCCACACTAGCCTCGAGACAAACGGAAGTCTGGACACAGCCGCCTCCACGTCACCGCGGACGCTGCATCCTACAGGTAGCAAGTTGGTGTTGATACCGCAAGATGCACGTGTGACATTACTCTAAGTAATTGTTGCGTTGTCACTTTGACCAACAAACAGAGAGTACTGCAGTTGATCCTGATACCGCTGTTGATCATGTCTCATGCCGGTTCCTCGTAGGACATTAACATCCGCGTTAGTAACCCTTTACCTGTAATCTAATGCACAGGAGTCGTCCGAGCTGTGAGTGCCGCGGATCGATCGGACTCGACCACCTCCTTCCAGAGCAAAGGCGGTCCCGTCACGGCGACCACCAACAAGCGGCTACAGTCCAGCAAGAGCGAGACTTGCTTGGCGGACACCGTAACAGGTACTGCTCTTACTTCAGAACACGGTTGATCAGTATGATTTAATCTAAAGAACGCGTTGGAGGCAGCTTACAACAGTGAGGATGGGCGTAATAGTAGCGAGCCACTCGACGTGTTCGTGTCTGGAATCTAAACCGAGCTCGGTTACACCTTCATTGTAATGAAGGTGTAACTGCGCTCGGATATACTGAACGTTTGCCGCAAGTCGACCTTCAATGACATACACTCAGCTGTCCACGTGGATTTAATGTGACAGGTGTACTAGACTACATGTTAAGGTGCGCTACAGTAAGTTTGTTCCTCGCAATAACTGGTCTGAGTTACTCGAAATGCTTCAATGACTTTCTTGTGAAATACTATCACTCTTCTTTCCACTTGTAGGTAGGCTCATCGCATTGACATCGGTTCACCGGAGCACTTCACCTATTCTAATATGAGAACGTTGCTAGTCCCCTTGACTTTGTTGTCCACTCAGCTGTTGGCGTCAGCAGCGATGGCGCTGCGGACGCGTTTGAAGTGATCACAGAGGCCGAGGTGCGAGAGGCGCAAGATCAAGACCCTGTCATCAGCCCGCAGGCTAAGAACGAGGTCCTGCTTCCTGGTGAGTGCCTAGGACACCGCGTGGCCATCTGGGCCCGGTTATTTACTAGTGAGACGTTCGGTGCCAGAAGGACATTGACTCCAATGCACTAGAAAATTTTGGCACTTCGTAAGAGCCATATGGTTTAGCATTGCGCTTCTGCTTTTTATTCGAATGAATCTTGAAGAGAAAACATTACAGAGACGTATTTACGAAAGAATCTTGATAACATTCGTTG
This sequence comes from Gammarus roeselii, assembly GCA_016164225.1. Classification (NCBI taxonomy): domain Eukaryota; kingdom Metazoa; phylum Arthropoda; class Malacostraca; order Amphipoda; family Gammaridae; genus Gammarus; species Gammarus roeselii. Next base: position 5,343 of record SDVV010027982.1, on the reverse strand, counting down.
AACGTAGTTTTCGACCAATTTTGACCATTGTGTCTTTTAACCTTACTCGGAAATATCAGAAAAAATTAGTTTCTCGACTGTCCCCGAGTTTTTAGGTAAAAATCTGGCTAAATGTCTGCTAGGTACAGCGTGGCGTCTCCTGCGCGTGGCGGTCAAAATGTCTGCTAGATACAGAGTGGAGTCTCCCGCGCCCAGCTGTCTAGTCCGGCTGAACCCCAAACCTCCATCATCCTCCCTACCTATATAAGCGAGGTCTGCCGAGCTCCGTCATTCATTCGAGCGATGCTGCTAGATGGAGGCACAGCGCCACACTGACCCACATGGTCTCCGCATCCTTTTGAAAGGGTAAGATTCAGTACGTGACGGCCCATCTGGGCAGTGGCTTTGTGACTCACTGCCTCTACATGGCCACAGATGGGATCGGCAAATGCCCAGACGTACTGAATTTGCTGTCTCAGTGGTCGTGTGCCTCGTCCTCAAAGGATAAAATTTGTAGACACAAGAATTTGTCGCCACAAAAATTTTGGCAACACAAGAATTTTTGTTGACACAAGAATTTCTCGACACAAGACTTTTGTTTGACACAAGAATTTTGTTGGCACAAGACTTTTGTTGGCACAAGACTTCTGTGGGCACAAGACTTCTGTGGACACAAGACTTCTGTCTACACAAAATTTGTTGACACAAAATTTGTTCAGACAAAGTTTGTCGACACAAAATTTGTCAACACATGAATTTGTTGACACTTAAATTTGTTCAACTAAAATTTTGTCAACACAAAAATTTTGTCAACACAAAATTTTTGTCAACACACAAATTTTGTCAACACGAAAATTTTGTCAACACAAAAATTTTGTCAACAAAAATTTTGTCAACAAAATTTCATAGACAAGATTTTTGTCAACACAGAAATTTGTTGACACAAATGTTGACACATGATTTGTTTACACAAAATTTTGTTTACAGAATTTTGTTGCCTCAGAAATTTGTTGCCACAGAAGTTTGTTGACATGACAAATTTGTTGACACACAACATCTGTCCAAACATTTGTCAAAACATTATCGTTTTGTTGCCTCAGATATTTGTCCTTACAGAAATGTCGACACAAAAATGTGTCCACACCTAATTTGTTGACACATAATTTGTTGAATCATAATTTGTCAATGCAGAAATTTGTTGAAGCAGAAATTTGGTTGACACAAAAATTGGTTGACACAAAAATTGGTTGACAGAAATTGGTTGACACAGAAATTTGTTGACACAGAAATTTGTTGACACAGAAATTTGTTGACACAGAAACTTGTCGACACAGAAACTTGTCGACACAGAAACTTGTCGACACAGAAACTTGTCGACACAGAAACTTGTCGACGCAGAAACTTGTCAACACAGAAACTTGTCGACACAGAAACTTGTCGACACAGAAACTTGTCGACACAGAAACTTGTCGACACAGAAACTTGTCGACACAGAAACTTGTCGACGCAGAAACTTGTCGACGCAGAAACTTGTCGACGCAGAAACTTGTCGACGCAGAAACTTGTCGACGCAGAAACTTGTCGACGCAGAAACTTGTCGACACAGAAACTTGTCGACACAGAAACTTGTCGACACAGAAACTTGTCGACACAGAAACTTGTCGACACAGAAACTTGTCGACACAGAAACTTGTCGACTCAGAAACTTGTCGACTCAGAAACTTGTCGACACAGAAACTTGTCGATACAGAAACTTGTCGATACAGAAACTTGTCGACACAGAAACTTGTCGACACAGAAACTTGTCGACACAGAAACTGGTCGACACAGAAACTGGTCGACACAGAAACTGGTCGACACAGAAACTGGTCGACACAGAAACTGGTCGACACAGAAACTGATCGACACAGAAATTGATCGACACAGAAATTTGTCGACTCATCTAATTTTTTGACCTAAGATATATTGACACAAATGTTTGTTGACACATTTGTAGACACAAATATTTGTTGACTAAATTTTGTCAATGCAAAAAAAAAATCAACGAATAAATTTGTTGACAAACTTTTGTCGACACAAATTTGTAGACACATAAATTTGCAGACAGAAATTTGTCTACACAGAATTTTGTTGACACAATTTGTCTACACATAAACTTGTCCACATATACACTTGTCTACACATGAACTTGTCAACACAAAATTTGTCAACACACAAAATTTGTCAGCACAAAAAATTTGTCAACACACAAAATTTGTCAACACTCAAAATTTGTCAACACAAAATTTGTCAACACAAAATTTGTCAACACAAAATTTGTCAAAACACAAAATTTGTCAACACACAAAATTTGTCAACACACAAAATTTGTTGACAGAAATTTGTCGACAGACATTTGTCGACACAAATTTTGGCGACACAAATTTTGTCAACACATAACTTGTTGACATAACTTGTTGGCACAAATTTTGTTGCCACAGAAATTTGTTGACATGACAATTTTGTCGACAACAGATTTGTTGACACAAAATCTGTCAAAACATTATTTGTCAGAACATAATTTGTTGCCTCAGAAATTTGTTGACACATAATTTGTCAACACAGAAATTTTGTCCACACAAATTTGTCCACACAGAAATTTGTCGACACAGAAATTTTGTCGACACAGAAATTTGTTGACAAAAATTTGTCGACACAGAAATTTGTTGACACATAATGTTGACTTAGAAGTTTGTCGACACATTTGTAGACACAAAATTTTGTTGACAAAATTTTATCGACGCCAAAAAAAATTCAACAAATGAATTTATTGACTCAAAACTTTTGTCAACACAAATTTGTGGACACAACTTTGTGGACAGAAATTTGTCGACACATAAATTTGTCGTCTCAGAAATTTGTTGACACAGAAATTTGTCGTCTCAATTTGTTTGCACAAATTTGTCAACACAAAATTTTGTTGACACATGATTTTTCTACACATAAACTTGTCTTCACATAAACTTGTCTAAGCATAAACGTGTCTACACATAAACTTGTCTACCCATGAACTTGTTGACACAAAACTTTTGTTGACAAAATTTGTCTACACTAAATTTGTTGACACAAAATTTGTCAACACACAAAATTTGTCAACACACAATTTGTCAACACACAATTTGTCAACACACAAATTGTCAACACACAAAAATTGTCAACACACAAAATTTGTCAGCACAAAATTTGTGGACACAAAATTTGTGGACACAAAATTTGTGGACACAAAATTTGTGGACACAAAATTCCTCGACACAAAATTTGTCGACACAAAATTTGTCGACACAAAATTTGTCGACACAAAATTTGTCGACACAAAATTCGTCAACACAAAATTCGTCAACACAAAATTTGTCAACACAAAATTTGTCAACACAAAATTTGTCTACACCCAAAATTTGTCGACATAAATTTGTTGAACACAAGAATTCTGTCAACACAGAAATTTTGTCAACAAAAATTTTGACTACACAAATCATGTTGATGCACAATTTGTCCACACAGAATTTGTTGACACACAAATTCGTCAACAAAAAATGTCAACACAGAATTTGTCGACACAAACTTGTCAACAAAAAATGTCAACACAAAACTTTGTTGATAAAAAAATATTTGTCACCACATGAATTTGTTGCCGACACTACAATTTTGTCAACACAAGAGTTTTGTCAACAGACAACAACGTGGTCGACACACAAATTTTGTTGACAAAACCTTTGTTGATTCATAAATTTGTTGACAAAACCTTTGTTGATGCATAAATTTGTTGACAAAACCTTTGTTGATGCATAAATTTGTCGAGAACAATTTTGCTAACACACAAGTTTTGTTGACACACAAGTTTTGTTGACACACAAGTTTTGTTGACACACAAGTTTTGTTGACACACAAAGTTTTGTTGACACACAAGTTTTGTTGACACACAAGTTATGTTGACACACAAGTTTTGTCGACACAGAATTTTTCAACATAAATTTGTCAATAACAAATTTGTCAACACAAATTTTGTCGACACACAATATTTGTTGACACATTGGTCAACACAAACATTTTGTCTGACACAAATATGTTTGACTCAAAATTTTGTAGATGCACAAAATTTGTTGACACAAAATTTTGTTGACACACGAACTTTGTGGACACAAAATTTGCAGTCACTAAATCACCTCAGCGACAGACGAGTGATCGCGAGTCATCAGATGACCGCATCACAGGCTTGCATTGAGCCCACCAATGACCTTCATACCGAGTGCCTATTGCACTCAGGTTTATTCGGAAGGTCACGTATCCAGGTCAGTTGAATTCAACATGGACTTCAGCCATGACAGCGCCTCCATGCAGTCCTACCTTTGCGGCGTGCAGGAACAGATATCGTGCAACGAGACAGAGCCTCCCAATTAAGAAAAGCTAGACTCTGGGTCGAATGCGCACTTCGCGCCGTACATCAGGCTGCCATAGAAACGGGACCCTGAGGGAATTCGCTAGCGCACCGATCGTTCCCCCACAGGCTCGCTTCGAGACCACCAGGGGCAAGACCGCTTTTTATTTCCGACACATCCCAGCAGAAATACGTACGAAGGATCTTCAGCTCCGCGCTCAGGTCGCTCAGACCCTGCGCGGCTAGGTCCTCAGCGCGTCTTTCCGTCTTACGGATGGCACGCTAGTTCCCCGCAGTCACTGCATTGTTCGTATGAGCACTCCACCCCGCTCCAAGTCCTCAGGTGACTGTGGAATGCGGGACCGCTCCTTTTCCCGTAAGTACTAACGCTCTAGCCTTGTAGCCGGGGCTTTAGAATCTTGCTACCGTATCCACCGCGTGTCGTAGAAGGCGACTAAAGGGGCGCCCCACAGCCGGGAGTAGAATCGTGCTACCGCAACCCCCAGCGTGTCGTAAAAGGCGACTAAACTGGGCGAAGCAAAGGGGCTAGGAATCCCGTTCTCTGTGAATTTTTTCCTCGAAGACGGCTAGACGAGCGGGGGGAGGAGAGGCCCACGCCTCTCCGAACCCTATTGTTAGGGTCGCTGAATGTGCGTGGCTGTATTACAAATTACGTAAAGAGGAGAGAGATTGGTGAGATGTTTGTGAGGAGGAAGTTTGATGTGTTGGCGCTGAGTGAAACGAAGTTGAAAGGTAAGGGCGAATGTGAGTTTGGAGTGGTAAGTGGAAGAAAGTCTGGTGTGGAGGAAGGTAGAGCACGAGAAGATGTGGTCTTGATATTGAGTGATCGGATGGCTAGTAGCGCTACCGAATGGAAGGAGGTGTCCTCAAGATTGATGTGGGTGAAAGTTAAGTTAGGCGTAGAAAGATGGACATTTGTGAGTGCTTAC